>PVIR01005731.1:0-70303 GCA_004026965.1 Petromus typicus
GCTTAAACTTACAGTACAATTGAGTTCATCTATCTTAAATATCTTAAGAGAGTTCAATGAACAAGATTTGCTGGTGAGTCTTAGACCATCAACATGAGCAGGGCAACAAGCTGGACCTTGACAGGCTCTGCCATACTTAGATGTAGACCACAGTATGCGAAGGACAGGTGGTGAGGTATAAACCCACTTTGGACACAGGGATGGGGAGGCACACTTTCCATAGAGAATCTTAAAACAACAAAACTGATTTTTAAAAAGAGACAGTAATTCTAAACAGTATCAATAATAAAATAATCCCCCAGTCAAGGTTTGGAAAATTACAGCCCACGGGTCAAGTCAAGCAAGCCGTCTGTTGTTATAAATAAAGTTTTATTGGAACCAGCCGCACATGCATTCACATATGATCCCTAGTACATTTCTTTCATGCTATAATGGCAGAGTTGTGTGATGGTGACACAGCCCAGATGGCCAAAAAGAATAAAATATTTGCTATCTGGCCCTTACAAAGAAAGTTTGTCAACCTTTGATCTAAGTTATAAACATTTGCTGCAATTACTGTTGAGTTTTGATAATAGATATGTTAACTTCAATTAGCACATTTTTATGACTTGCCTTTTAATAAACACTATGTTATGCAGAAAACTTAATTCTAGAAGTCTATTACACAGTGTCCCCTAAGACTCAGCTTCATGTATTGACAGCAAGTTTATTACCGATTAGGCTCTATTCTTTTCTCCAACCCTTGTTACTTTTCTGGATTTAAAGAGTAGATTAAAAATAAATGATGATAACCTGATTACAAAGTCAAATAAAAATAATTTGAGTTACATAGATTTTTTATTCCACTGTCTATACCCATCTGGAGTTTGTATTCATGTATCAAACCTAAAATAATGAAACAGGGAAAATTATTAGATAAAATAGTTCTGCTTGGTAAGTATAAATCTTACTTCCTATGTGAAATGATACAGAATTTTATCATTGTCATCAATTTATTTATAAATGATGCATAAATAACTATATTAGTACTGAAAATAATTGTGTAATATTAGAAGAGAGAAGGTCAGGCATACTTCATCTGCAGAGGTCCATGACCTTTCAATAGCTGCTGTTTCCTGAAGAAATACCATAGGTCGTGCACAGTGTATCTTGACAGAGGGCCATAATGGCTCCAGGTAAGGACAATCCTTCCACACAGAGGAAATCAGAAGAAGATGCTCCTGACAGCTGTCTAATGCCTACAAGGAGAAGAGTGTGTGTTTCTTCATGTACTAGCAAAGTGTGGACACGAGGAGTAACCTCGCTTTTCCCTACTATAGATACACAGAGAACTTAGTGGTGGATTATTGAAGTCCAAGTAGGTGTGAGATGCTCAAGCCCGCCATCTTGCACCAACAGAAGGCAAGAAGAAATGCTGAAGCAATAGCTTTCCCATGTCTCTTGATACACAGTTGTTTCAGCCCAGAGGGAGAATAGAAGGCATGGAGTCAGCAGCTTCTCCGTCTAGATCTTGTCCACATGAGCACATCCTTCTAGCTCAAAGGAGCAGGAGGGCTGGTAGAGAAGAGGCTTGTAGGTGTACACTGGGAGGTTTAGAGGCTGCATTGCACTTAGGACCTGTGAGCATCGCAGTAGACCTCACAGTTGAGCTTTGATGTTCCATCCACAATCTCAGAAGGAGGAGGGGCAGGTCCCAGGGAGTCAGGGACCTCCTATACATTGCCACATGGGATGAAGTCTACAGTGTCTGACTCAGGGCACTGCACTTCAGTGCAGCATGTGTTGGGCTTCTCTCTAGATAAATTTAATGAGACTCTGCTAAGAACAGGCCAGGGAGTATGCAAATTTAGTCAGCTCCTTGGGTGACGTCCTCACCAGAGTTCAAGAAAGAGTGAGGATTAGGCTATTAGCCAGCCAGTTTTGGTGAAGCTCTGTCTACTGTTTCAGGTGAGGCCTGGACTCACCACTGTCTTTTCATACAAACAAATGAGTCCTCATATTGGACATGTTTTGTGCTAAAGTTCCTATAAAATATCTAATATAAGAATTATCCATAAAATACATAAGAAATTAGAAATATCACAGCTCATACTTTGGAGATCTTACTAAGTATTTACTGCAAATTAAACCATTAACATACTCGATGTACATCCAACCTCAGAGTATTCCTCTATAAATATCTCACCTGTATCCCATTTCACAAGGGAGGAAACTAAGGCACATGGTTAAGCAGTTGTCCAAGATCATAACAGCTATAGGATTTAAATGTGGAGTCAGGATTTAAAGGTGAGCAGGCTCTAAAGACATCACGTTTAAATACCAGACCTCTATTGTCTCTTCTCAGTGACATAGATGGAACTGCTCTGGTTTCAGCAGTTCCTCAAGTCTGCAACACATACTTGTACCTTGGTGATGACTGCTATTGAAGGAAGATATCTCAGGCTAGGTTCTGCTGTCGGAGGCTTTTCAGGCTGCTTTTACACCTCTTGCTTTAAGTGTGAAAATCTATATCACAATATTTTATGTGCCCTTTTCACCTTTCCAAGTTTCCACTCAGTTCGAGAGTCAAATTAGAAAATATAGTACAGGGTCAAGTTGAATTTGGCTAAAGATTCCTCCAGTCTTCAGTGGAAAGCACTAGATTCATCTGAAGACCTTACACAAATGTCATCTGTTGGATCCTGTGTCTCAGGGAATCTCACCTTTAGAAAGGTCACTGATAGTTTATCATCCAAAGCTCACATGGCGAAAGCTTGGTCCCTAGTGAAGCGGTGAGCAGAGGAGGGGCCTCCAGCAGGTAAGGCCCCTGACTTCATGAGTGGGTTCAGCCACTGCATTTATAGCTATTTGAAGGTGATAGAATTTTTTTTCCTTTTATTGACTTTATTGGTACACTTAGATATTCATTGTGATCATACTCAACACTGAGAATCTATGCACATGATGTATCTTTTTTTTTTTTTTTTTTTAGGTTTTTTGAGACAGGGTCTCGCTTTATAGTTCAGGCTGGCCCTGAGCTCAGCCTCCAACTCACATCACAGCAATCCTCCTGCCTCTACCTCCTGCGTGCTGGGATTACAGGCGCGAGCCACCACCCCCGGCACTGTGGTATGTAGTGCTGATTGCTACTGGGCATGAGTCTCCATGCCCAGTATTGTTATGTGGTTAACCAGGGATTGAACCTGGGCCCTTGTGCTTGCAAGACAGGTGCCATAACCACTGAGCAAAATCCCTGGCCCGCACATGATGTATCTTGATTCGTCTTTTTTCTTATTCCCCTGCCCTCCCTTAAGTCCCTCTGCTCCCCTATATACATAAGCTTTGTTTCCTTTTTTTGTTGTTGTTTTTACCATCAAATTTTTCTTTCCCTTCTTTATTTTCCCCTAACCTCCTTTCCCTTTTCCCTTTGAACATTTTCTTCCTATTTCACAATACATCTCATACATTTGGGCCTCATTTACTCCTTCAGTGTCTCATACTAGAGAAACTATATGGTATTTACACATGTGTGTCCTATTTATTTCACTTATGAGTATGGTCTCAAGGTATATTCATCTAATTGTAAATGTCTCTAATTTATCACCCATTACAGAATAATATTCCATCTTATTAAAAAAAAAAAAAAAAAGAAAAACACATCTTCTTTGCCCAGTCTCCAGCTGATGCACAAATGGTCTGTTTCCAAGATTTAGCTATCACAAGCAGAGCTGCTATAAACGTGGGTGCACATATGCCACTATAATATGAATCTTTTCTTTCTTTTTTTCTTTCTTTGAGATAGGGTCTTACTTTGTAGTTCAGACTGGCCCTGAACTCAGCCTCAAACTCATATCACAGCAATCTTCCTGCCTCTGCCTCCCGAGGGATGGGATTACAGGCATCATCCACCATGCCCAGCACTGTGTATGTGGTACTGATTGCTGCTGGGCATGAGTTTCCACACCCAGTATTGTATATGGTTACCCAGGATTAAACCCAGGCCCTTGCACTTGCAAGACACGCGCCAGAACCACTGAGCTAAATCCCCAGCCTTTAATTCTTTCTTGTGTATGTGTAGCAGGGGAATAGCAGGGTCAAATGGGTCTTCTACTCCTAGTTTTTTGAGGAATCTCCAAACTGATTTCCAAAATGGTTTCACCAGTCTACATTCCCAAAGTGGTAGAAATTTTAGGAGGCGAGGCCTAGTTGGAGGAAGTGGATGACACTGGAGGAAGTAACTCATGAAGGGAACACTCTTGAAGGAGCTGTCTTATCCCAACACCTTTCTCACACTCTCTGTCGGTCCCCTCCATGGGGGATGAACAGCTCTCCTCAGCTACACTCTCACACCACCATGCTCCACCTCCCCATGAGCCCAGACACAAGACTGAGGGATAGTAGATTGAAACCGCTGAAGCAAGGAGACAAAATTAATCCTGCGGCCTCTAAACAGACTTTATCAAGTAGTTTGTCAGGAGAGGGGAGCCCACTAACACAATCGCTTACAAGTTAGTTCACTTTTAGGTGCGTTGGGGATGGGGACATTTGTCTTACAAAGTCTTAGAATTTGAAAACTGGTTTTTTTGTTTTAATCTTCAAGGTCAAGTCCTCAAGAGTTTTTCAGCTGGGAAATGACTCTCTTTCCTTTTCTCTCTTTTCATCTTAATTTCTCCAGTCCTTGCTCCCCAGCTTCCCCCTCTTGTCCATCTTTTCTCCCCTTTCTCTCTCTCTGTCTCTCCCTCCCTCTGTCCCTTTATTTCTCCACAAACACGCACTGAACATACTGCATCAGCTGCCATTGTGTGGCTTTAAGAAAGACACTCATGGAGCTTATGTGGAAGTGTGTGTGTACCACGCTCCAACACAAATGGACACACACAAATACCCAGCTCAAGACTGCAAAGAGTTCCATGGGGCCGTGCACACTGCCTTCCCACAGCAAGGTCAGCATGACAGATTTGTGAAAAACTCGAAACATGGACCAGATCAGAAGAAAGAGGAGGCTCACCCTCTCCAGCTACTCCTGATACCCCCAGAGGACTGTCAGCTCAGGCTCGGCGCCAATCACTTGCGTTCATGGAGGGTTTATGAGTCACAGAGGAGTCATCCCTGACCCTGACCCTCACTGAGGATGGTCATTTATTCACCCTCTGAAACGTGACCAGGTGGCCCATTAATTTTGCAGCATTAATTCTAAGAGGAAATTAGATTCTAACCAAAGTCATTCGTCTCTTTAACATGGAACTACAAGAGAGCATCGATAATCAGAATGCAATTTTCTGAGTTAGGAAGTGGTCAGGACGGGGGTGTCAGGGCTCCTGCACATTTGAGAATTCCTCGGCATTTTCTTGAACTCAGGCAATTGCTTGAAGTCTGAGGGGGAAAGACCACTTCAAGGGCCATTTTTTCCTTTCTGGAGCAGTGACAAAGTGGATGGCATACACCGAGTCAGGAGCACCCGGTTGCTGACTATTCTACCTCACACTCTTCTTCCCAGGACAGAGCCGTCCACCATACAGCTCATGCAGCGCCACTGTGCAAAATGGCTGCTCATGCTCAGTGCGCTCCTGTTGGGTTAGATGAACAAAGTGTTTGCACCACGTCAATCGTTCTGAGCCTGCTGTTTCTTAGAAAGGATGATTTTGATTTTTATTAAAGAAAATTAAGTTTTCCTCACTACTTTAAATCTACAGGCAAAACCCATTTTGTTGGTTTATATTCTTTTTCTAACTTAATCCTATACTGCATCTAACTGTTGCTATCACTGGAGTATTATTCACCCAGAATTGCTTTGGTGCGTGCGTGTGTGTGTGTGTGTGTATGCGTGTGTGTGTGTGTGTGTGTGTGTGTGTGTGTGTGTGTTATTCATCATTCTTTATCATTTTCAGTCCATCATTTCCTAGCTTTAGAAACATATTCCTGCTATTCCTACTGCTACACTTTTAAGAAAACTTTGCTACTGAGAGTTGGTATGAATTTGTGGGTTTCATGACACACATCCTTCATCAGCAAAACAAAATAATTCAAAGTAGTGTGAGCATTTACCCAATCAGCAGACCCTACCACCGTATGTCAACATTTACCCTATCATTTGCTCTAGGCCCAATTTAACTAATTATTATTATAGTATAGGAGACAAATAAGGTCTTCAATGGGCTGAGTTCCACTTGCTCCTAATTATTCAAGAAATGTAACTTGGTTTGCCATCTGCCTCTAAAGACAGAATAAAGACTGGCTAATGCAAACAATTATCTATGACTTTCAGATTACAATAACAAGTTTTTGGACAGAACCCAATGTGGATAAGTTATATTTTAGCTTGGCTTCACAAGTAGTCCCATTGACATGAGACATTATGCCTTTATTATGTCTTAATAATCAAATAAGAATCAATAGCATGCTCATGTGCAAAATGTCCTCTACAGATCTTCATTAAGCATATTTTCTCCACCCTTTGACCCTATGTCTTAATGCACAGAACAACTTCTGAAAATATATCTTTTTACTTTTTGAAAATCACTTACTGTTACATTTCATCATCAGCTATCTAATATAAACATACAGAATCTCTTTATAATTTCCAATCCAGACCACATTAAACTTATCATATAGTTTAGGTTGCATAAACAGCTGTATCTCTGTGGAAAGTAGCAGGAGCTCCTTCTGAGGAGTTTGTCAGGAAGAATTCTGAAGAAAAGGATCATATCCAGTATTGTTGTGTGCTTAGTGGGAATAATAACACGGCTATCTGTGCTGTACAAGGTCCGGGAAGAGAAAACCTATCAGCATTTCCACTGGTACACTGCTAGGACCATTAATATACAGTGATAGTGCTATTACCTAGACCCTTTGGCAGGCACGCATGCATGCACGCATGCGCACACACATACAGCAGGCATCTCAGTGTATTTGGACTTTTCTTCTTTGGTAAAAATGTCATCAGCACATATGGAAACCATCAAACAGTGACGTCAATTAAACAATTTCACAAACAGCATTTAAAAAAAAATAGAAACAGTTTTTTTGTACTCACGAGAAGTCTTAAAATAGTACATTAAATATTGTCAGATTACTGTCCCATGAGGCTTTTGGGTGAAGACGTTCGATTTATGATGGGAAATATCTCAATGAGTGTGCCACTAACTCCTGTGTCAATGGCAAATTAATATTTCTGGAGAAGAAAAAGTGACACTTATTTTTAATTCAAAACATCAGAAATGCCAGCAGTTGAAGCGACTGTTGGGTTAACCACATCTTCTCTAAACTGGCAGCACAGGGCAGTGGCCTAAATATGAGCACTGCTATTGTGGTTTTTGTTTCGGAACCATTGCAGTTGTTAGTCACTGTTCTGGAGCACAGGAAAAACCACTTGGGGTGGGGAAGGAATCTGCAAACTGTCACGGTGGGTTAATTTAGACTATGTGGGACCCCATCGTGAGAGCCACAGATGTCTTCTGGGATTATTTGGTTGAGCTTGTCCTGGTCAGGTTGACAACAAAATACAGCCCTGAGTTTTCAACTAAAAAAAGATAGAGATGGGCAAAAGCATTTTAAGAATCTGATGCATGAGCAGAGTTTCAAATGGAAAATACCATAATTGGAAATGCAAATCTTTCTACTTATCACTGTGGGTAGCACTTACTACACCTAAGCCAAGATTTGTATTTCATAGCCTACCGTAAGTATGGGATCATGACATACTACTTCCTCTTTTTCTTTTTCTTTCTTTTTTTTTTACTATCACAAAGGGGATCCATGTTTCCAAGAAGATTCCGTAGATCAAGATGACAATGACAGTGTCAGTTCCATTCATTCATTCAAACAACCCAGCTATTCCACTCATCTATTCCTTCTATATGTTCACAAGAGAACATGAGCAAGAATATTTTGAGTGAAAAAGATTATGAACTTTTAAAAATAATATCTAAATTCCTAACACCAGAAAAACAGATTGTAAATGTAGTCTTTGTTGTGTTTGTGTGTGAGAGAACATATACACAAAGATGATAAAACACAACTCCAGAGAAAAATGTACCTATCAGTATAGATAAATTTCAAAATACAAAGTGTTGAATGAAAATAACAGTATGTAGAAGGAAACATAGATGAGATATCATTTAACTGGAATATACAGAGTCCACCAAAAATGTATACATACTTCAGAAAAAGAAAAATAGTGTGATGTCTTTTCAACAGCTGGTGATACCCTCTTATGAGGAACCTTGGAGGATATCATATATTTTAGGAAACCTGCTTTATTTCTGGATTTTGGAGAAGAAATCACAAGTGCAGCAATCTCAATGACTAGTGTTAGCCAAGCTCCAGTTTGCTGTACTGATAAATGCAAGCTTATAGTTGCCACTTGGAGCACTCTTGTAAATATAGAGGCTAATAATAACATGCATTAATCTCGTGGTATCTCAATAAATTTAGTATTAAAATATTTACGTACATTTTTCCTTTCCTGAAGTGTGTATACATTTCCAATGGAATATATGTATTTTATATATTTATAATATAGAGAATACATTTATGAATTATTATATATTAATGATTTATATTATAAATATAATATACATTTCTTATATTTGATATGTATTTATGTGCATATAAAGATATGTGCCTATGTATTTCTGCATTGTTATATTTCAGGATATGCACGTGGCAAAGTTATAAACTGAAGCATGAGGAGCACTGTAACACTGTCTTAGTCACTTTGTTCACAGCTAAGGCCATAGGTGATATCCACAACTCTAAGGAGCATAGGTTTATTTTGGCTCAGTTTCAGTCCACAGTGAACCTGCTCTAGGGTGAAATCAGCATAAAGAGGGACATAGTAGAGGAAAGCTGCTTACCTAATGGAGGTCAGGAAGCAGAGAGAGAAGGGAAGGGCCAGGGAGGGAGACAAACCCTTCTAGCCACAGTCCCAGCGACCCAACTAGGCCCCACCTTCCAACAGCATAGTCAGAATACTGTGTCTCTGCATTCATGAGTGGATGAACACACTGATGAGTGCAGCGTCCACGATTTCATCACCTAACAAGAGCTCAGCATATGGAGACTTTGGGAGGCATTCCTGATCTAAACCATAATGACACCACACCAAAAGGATAGATACTGCCTTCCATTGGGCAAAGGAGGGAATGGTATCAGAAGCCACAATTTCTTGAGTATTTGATTTCTAATGCTATTGAATAGTAAGCGCAAGAATTTATTATACTTTGTGATCAACCATTTTAATTAAATAATTACTCTGTACATATGAAATATTTGATAAATATTTTTGAACAGTAAATAGATTAAATAAGGGTGAGGAGTGGGAGACAGAATTTCTAGATAAGTATTTGGTAAAGCAAGCTATCCACCATGAAAGTAAGCAGTGAGGTAAGTTATTAGCAAGATGACCTTCCAGTTTTGAAGGCAAAAGGAAAGAAACCAGTGGGAGAGATTTAATGTTCTACAAAAAATGGTAATTTAGATGGTTGCAGTCCTTGTGTAGACTGGGAAGAACGGCACCAAGACAACAGATGGAAGAAGTGAATTACAGAAGAGCGGGGTGGTATTTCCTTTGAGCTGAAATGGGAAAACACAGAATCAGAAATAAAAAACTTTCATCGTCAGAAGAAAATACTAGAGAAGCTCATGCTGGGTGGTGTTGAGTCCAACAAAGAAAGTGAATGATCTGCCAAAGCCTTTCCCAATATGGGCTTTTTTGTGCCCTCTCTTGCAGCTGTCTCTTTAGACAGTGGATCCCCTTACCTGCCAGCTACCAGACCTTCACCTCCACACTGAACAATTATCTTTCAGAGGGAGAAGGAGTGCCTGTTTTTTTGTTTTTTGTTTTTTGTTTTTTAAGACAGGGTCTCGCTTTGTAGTTCAGGCTAGCCCTGAGCTCAGCCTCCAACTCACATCACAACGATTCTCCTGCCTCTGCCTCCCGAGTGCTGGGATTACAGGCGTGAGCCACCACACCCGGCACTGTGGTATGTGGCACTGGTTGCTGCTGGGCGTGAGCCTCCATGCCCAGTATTGTTATGTGGTTACTGGGGATCGAACCTGGGTCCTTGCACTTGCAAGCCAGGTACTGGAACCACTGAGCTAAATCTCCGGCCCAGCATGCCTGTTTTTTTACTCATGTATGTTAAACTCTGGCTTACCATTCACAGCAAGAAAGAGATGAGACAAAAGCAAGAGGCTGTGAAGAATGGGGGCTTCCCAAGGAGGAAGACACACTTTTCACCCTGAAGAAATGAAATAAATACAGATGAGAACTAAAGTTCTGCATTACGGGGGTCAGGTCTTCAAACATCTAGGACCTCCCCTCACTGATTGTGAAATCTATAAGCAAGAGCAGAAAAGCAGGTATAGGGAGTGACCTTGCTCTGCAGCATCATAAGCAGGTCATGGGGATCTGAGATTTCCCTCAGATGAGTGTGACAGAAGAGCTGAAATGTCTGGCTATGGAATTTCAGCTGACAAGACTTGAGAACGTCATGTGGGAGAAAGACAAAGTGAGTAATAAGAAAGGAGCTTTGGGAGGCTTTACTGGAGACTAAGAGCGTGGAGGGTAGGAAAGGAGGCATTGTGAGTGACTGACTGTGAAGGAAGATGGTAATAGCTGACTCAGTTGGACACAGAAGAAAACTGGTTCACAGGGAAGATGTGATGATGGGGAGGCTCTGCGGCAGTTGGCCAGGTGTGAAAACGATCAGTATAAAGGTCACGGGCCAATGGGACACAAAGAGAAAGATCATCCACCATTGATCTCAACTTTAGAGATAGAAAATCAGGTAAATGAAAGTATAAACAATGAGAATGAAGAACAAATACCTTCCTGCAATTGAGTCTGACACAATGAAAGCCATGATAAAGTGACCAGCTTAGTGTCTTTACCACTGCTATGGTCTTCATCACCTAATTTTTCTATCCACAAACAATCTGATTAAGACAACTTCACCCCATAAGACAATTTGAACCTCAAATTTAGGGCCACTTCAGTTAACTCAAAATTATAATAAAATGAGAACACAGAAAGGCTAAAAATAGACATATATATTTTCCCTGTATTATTATGCCTTAGTCTGTATTATGTAGTATAACAAAATCACTCTGGCTCTATAACTTATAAAGAACAGATATTAGCTTCTTACAGTTCTGAAGTTGGGATGGCCAATGTTGAGGTACGTGCATTTGGAGAGGGCCTTCTTATTGCTGGATCCTTCAGAAGAGGAGCCAGGTCACTCCCTATACCTGTTTTTCTGCTCTTGGTTATGGATTTTGCAATCATTGAGGGAAGGCTCTAGATGTTTGAAGACCTGACCCCCGCATTGAAGAGAAAAGAGACACAGAGACAGAGAAACAGAGAAACAGAGACAGGAAAGAGACAGAAGCATAGAGTGAGAGCTGAACTCCCCTTAATAGCAAGCTCACTCTAGTGACACTATCATTAGTCTATCAGTTAAAACAGAACCGTTGTGGCCTAATCATCTCTTAAATGTTCTACCTCTCCACACTTTTGCATGGAGAGTCAGACATTCAATCCACAATATTATATTGCAATAAATATTTATGAGTAATCCATAATTGGATCAATAAATAAGCAGGAATAAAATTCTTTAGCTTGTCATTTCATAATGTGAAGATAAATTAGTGAATCTTCCAAATTTTTTTAATAAAAAAATAAGATATCAGTGAAAACCAATGATGGACTCAGAGCACATGAAATCAGTTCCTTAAATCGAGACAAGCAGTTTCCATACTAAGAATATTGCACCCATGTTCATAGCAGCTCAGTTTGTGATAGCTAAATCTCGGACACAAGCCAAGTGCCCATCAACTGGAAATTGGATAAAGATTTTTTTAAAAAATAAAATGGAATATTACTCTGCCATAAAGACTGACAAATCTGATTCATTTACTCAAATGGACATGCCTTGAGGACACTCTAATAAGTGAAATAAGTAGGTCATAGATGTGTAAATACTATATCTTTTCTCTGATATGAGAATCTGAAGATGTAAATAAGTTCTAAAATATGCGATAGAGATTGTGAAATAGAAAATATTTAAAGGGAAAGGGTAGGGTAAGCAATGAGAGGAAAGAAAAAATATGATGTTAAAAAAAAGAAAGCAAGTATATTTGTATAGGGAATGGGGAGTTGTAGGGCAAGTAAGGGAATGGATAAAAATAACACCTAACTCCTATCATACACTGGTACAAATTCCCAATGTTGAGTGTGATTGTGATGTATACATAAAATGTACCAATAAATAATTCAATTTTTGGGGCCGGGGAGTTAGCTCAGTGGTTCCGGCACCTGTCTTGCAAGCGCAAGGACCCGGGTTCAATCCCTGGTAACCACATAACAATACTGGGTGTGGAGACTCACACCCGGCAGCAACCAGTACCACATAGCACAGTGCCGGGCGTGGTGGCTCACACCCGTCATCCCTGCACTCGGGAGGCAGAGGCAGGAGGATTGTGATGTGAGTTGGAGGCTGAGCTCAGGGCCAGCCTGAACCACAAAGCGAGACCCTGTCTCAAAAAAGCTAAATAAATAAATAAATAAATAAATAAAATAATTCAATTTTTAAAAAGAATATATGACACAACACAAAAATTTAGGCAATGGGAAGACAAGGTGTGGGAGAGTTCTGCTGTGCCAAATCATGTCTGAGCTCCCATGCTCACCTCAGTCCCCTGGAGGACTACTCCTCCACCACCTCCCTGCTAATGTGGATCTTGAAAAAGACACCAAGTAGTACATAACATCACAGCATACCTTCAACCCTTCTTAAATAGGACCTGATAATAGTAATCTGAATCAGGTTGACGAGGGGGAAAATATTAAAATGTGTCATCCTTGGTTGGGTACAAGAGGGTGAGGAGGTTCCAGATGAGACATGAATGTAAATGTATGTAGGTTTCATTTGGCCAATGATTTAGAGATTCCAAAATCGTTATGTACGATCAAATTATTTGGTAACCCAGATAATGCTTAACTATGTTTTTCTTCCTTTACAGTTCACTTCCCTTTGCTAACTTACAGGATACTAATTCTTGAAATGAAGCAATCAGTTTTATTTCTAAAAAATTGATAAATATTCTCCACTATTAAATAAGAAGAAATAATCAAGGGGAAATTGGGTCCTCAGAATTCATGTATCCACAGAGCATGTATTTTCCAGTGATCTGACAGCAAAAGCTTGCCTAAAACCAGGCAATCATTTCTCAGAAAGCAGTATTTACCTAATTAAGAGCTTCTCCGTGGTCCCCTGTTACTTAATTGTGTCATTAGCAAGAGTTTTGACATGAAGAACAACTCCTGTCTCGAGCCCCCGCCTGGCCTCGGAGGGGAGCCCAGCAGAGCAGCTCCTGTGGGCTTGCAGCAGCCTTGTGCAGTTTGTACAGCACAAAATAGAATAATTGGTCCCCCGAGGAGCTGTCTCTTCAGCTGCCAATAGGGATGGCTTTTCTCCTCGTGAATAAAAAGCCAGGCTCCATGACTCCTCTACTGCATATTATTTAGGGCTCTGGGGCTCAGCGACTTTGGGGGAGGGGTTGGGCCCCCAGGACCTTACAACTGTCCTCTGTCAGCCCTGCCCCTGTGACAGCATGAAATCGACAGCCCCCAACAAAGGAATGAGGCGGTTAAATTTCCTGTTAAAGTGGGCAGGGTACCACAGAAACGTCCACCCTCGTGGGACTGCAGGGGTAAAACTCCAGATCTGAGGCTGAAAGGGTGCTTTGCCTCCATGTAACTCAACACAACCAAAGGCGAGACTTCACCAAGACCATCAAGGCGGTCAGGTAGCTGCTTCCTGCTGGGAAACTATTTTCCCAGCAAAAAGTATCAAATATTTCTAGGATGCATTTTTGTTTTGAAGTTTTATTTTTATTAAGATAACAAGTCACACATAATGGATGAACCTTCTTAAAATGTAAACTTGGTTTTTTTTAAAATATGTCTTACAAAGTTGTGCAACAATCACCAAAGCCTAATTCCAGAATGCTTTGTCACCCCACCAAAAAACCCTGTACCCATTAAAACTCGTTCCCATGTATTTGTCCAGTCACTGGTAACCATGTCTCTGCTTTGGGTCTCTTAGAATTTGCCTATTCTGGACATTTCCATAAAAGTTTTGATTAAAGAGCTTTCATATATCTAACAGGGATTATAGTTGGCATGTAGTAAAAGAACAACATTAATGCAGGAGGAAAGAAAGAATTTGCTAGAGTGGCTAGCTCTTATCTGAAATCCAAATTTAATGTGGGACTCCAAAAAATAATCAGAACAGAACAAATATAGTCATGAGGACATTGACCTACTTTTCTCTCTTCTTATTCTTTGGATATTAAAGTCAGTAAAAATTATCATAGAAATTTATGCTATGTTTTGCTGGTGGAAAGAATTATTATTCACATTAGCATAGTGAAAAGTTTCTGAGAAAATAAACATTTTTAAATTTGTATTTGTCAGTCTATTTCGGAGTCTTATAACTCAAGGCCTAATGTCTTTGTCCTTACAAAGGGAAAAAAAAAATCTTATTTCTTTAAAAATGCTTGGGAAAAAGGCTATAAATAAAAACATTTAATAAAATGATGGGTTCTTTGAAAAGAAATTCAGTATTTTGTGAATATCTGCCTAAACAGTTCAAAATGATTTATCTAAGGCAGCTAACTTAAAATTAGCCATTATGTACAGGTAATGAGGACATTTATCAAATTTTCTGGGACTAAAATTTTTTTTAGTATGAGACCACTGAAATAAATTTTAGTATTATCATTCCCTGTCTATTTCCTCAAAATTGAATTGTAACTTTTGGTTGTTTTCATTATTGGAATTCTCAAAGGAGACTTGGGATGTAGGGAACACCCACTAGGTGAAGGGCCGATCAACACAACTTGGGATTTCAAGAAGATCCGCTTGGCACTTGTTGGCGTGCTACTTGTTATAAAGCTGATTAACTACATGATTCAGGGGACACTGACCACTCTATTGATACAAAACTTTTTGTCTGTTTGACTTTGTGATGAATTGAGCTTTACAATCATGTGAACACTACATATGTATTAAAATTCTAAGGTCACTTTCTATCTGTCTGCACATTGTCAGTGTGACCAACATAGCAATCAACCAATCAAAAAACTTGTCCTTGGTTTTCCTCTGGATGCAAGTGAGTCATTAAAATACAGCACTGGTGCTCGGGACACATAAGTCAGAATCAAGTGATTGATTCCTAGTGATGCTATACATGCTTCCTGCATTTTGATCTCCTCCCAGTATCTGCTGGGTTCATTTTTGGTTCATACCTTACCTCAGCATAGTTCACTGGAGGTATGATTCAACTTATTAATGGATGCATTGATTTAAAATATTTTGTGCAATATATTTCACAGGATAAGATGAGAATATGCAAATAACAGATCATATGATGATAAAGTATATTTTGTTAATCTGTTAATTAGTTTAATAGACTAACTAATTAGATTGACCTGCTAAACAATTAATAAACTTGTTGGAGCTTCACTGCTGTAACATTCCTTGTGATTCATCCAAAGACTAAGGGACACTCATTAATAATTGCATTGTATTCTAATTATCTGCTAGTTGGAAATTCATATGTGGGTAGTTGTGGAACTTCTTGATTAATGAAATATGCCTTTCTCTCTTGATGTCAAATAACACGATTGCGTGTTTGCACATACCTCTTTAGAGGTCACTTTGTGTGACCTTCAAGTGTGTACCTTTTTTTTTTCCTTCCTATTAGGAAAGATTATTTACTTTAAATTCAGTTTGAAGAGAACCGGGCTATAGCTCGGCTCCCTGACGCCCAGTGTCTTTCTCACTAGAATTCTCCCTTTGTGTTGTACGTGTGAGTGGCAAAGACCACTGTTATGTCCAGAACGAGGCTATGCAACAATAGGCTAAGATGCTTGCCGGGGCAGGAGTCCTGGAGAGGAAAAGGGGTGAGCTCAGCTCAGCTGCGGCCTTCGCTGACGTGTACGTGACAGAGGGCCTTGCTCCCAAAACAGGAAACCGAGCGAGCACCTCGCCAGAAACTGACCGCCACGGACCAGTGTGAGGGGCCGCGTCTGGCACAGCCAGCGGGACTTATGTTTTATTTGCATTTTTTATTTAATTAAGGACTGCATGAGGCTGTTTAGTTAGAATAATTATTAATATGTCTTTTACATTTCTGTATATGTTTTGCTTTGATCATATTCCCCCTCTTTTCCATTCTCTTTCCCACTCCCTTTCCCCTGCTTCCCTTGGTCCCCTTCCATGAAAGTCTTTCTAGTTTCAGATCTTTTTGTTCTGTTTTTAGTTTCCATATATGAGAGAAAAACACATGACACTCACCTTTCAGTGTTTCTGGGTCCAGCTCTTTTCACTTAACGTGTTGTCCTCTATTTACATGCAGATGACATGATTTCAGCCTTTCTATGGCTGAATAGTACTCCGTTGTGCACATATACTGTATGTGTGCCTATCTGTTGACAGCCAGCCAGCCTGATCCTGGATCTTAGTCATTACAAATGGTACCAAAATATCCTACTGTGCGGGTGTCTCCTGCTTGCCTTGATTTGTTTTCCTTGAGCGTACTACTCAGGAGTGGACGGCGAGATCATACAGCAATTCTGCTTCTAGGTCTTTAAGAGCTTCCATGTTGATTTCCTCAGTGGCTGTCCTGACTGACCTTCTCATCAGCCATATGCCAGTGTTTGCTTTCTTCACAGTCTGTTTGTTTTAATCTTAGTGATTTTTCTTCTAAATCTAGAACTTTTTTTTTCAAAAAATGATAACTTTTTCTTAATATATTTATCCTAAGTTATTTAATTTCCTGTAATTTTTTTAGGAGTATGTAGAATTAAAAACTCACTGGCCCTGCCTCCAGAAATTCTGATTCAGTAAGTCTGGGCTGGGCCCCAGACTTCCTTATTAATTAAAAACCAACTTGAGTGATTCTTACAGGCGGCTGAATTTCACAACAGCTGACTGGGTCACTCAGCCTCCGAGAATGGGAAAACATAGTCTTCACCTTATGTAATCTGCTGGCACAAGGCAAGCTTCCCCATCAGCGATGTATAATTCCAATATTTATTAAGAACATAAATATGTATTGGTGACTCCTAGGCCCTGGGAACAGAGACAGTACCACAACAGACAGAAAGTAGATGTTAGAAACGGGGCCTCAACTCGACCCTTGGCCTGACATTTCCTTAGAAGAACACTTTTCTTAATGAGTCTAAATGTGACGACTATCTTGGACAAGACAGTAACTTATCTCCCTCTTTTCAGAGGAATGGCTGAGAAACCAGTACAGCAACAGAACCACATTTTTTCATTCTAAAGTTAATCTAACTAGAATTCTGACACTAGGCCTGCCTGTATTTGAAATCATACAAACTTTAGAACATGTGCCTACTCGAACTCTGGTACAGTCTACACCCAAGTGTTTTCTTCCATATCTTGAATTGAGTAGATTCCAGTTCATAATTGTTCAGAGGATTTTCTCTCCCCTCCATTTCCTTTAACACGGACAGATTTCCCCAGGGCTCCAATGTGAGTACCTCAGGGAGCCAAGAGAAGGAGGAAATGGAGCAGGGCAGGCACTCGGGACCTGCCCACCTGTATTCTCTGTGATCTGCCTCATTGTGAACTTAGTAGCACAGGTGGACTGAGCCCTGCTGCCCGGTGTCATCTCTGCTGCCCCAGGAAATACAACTCCGAGAATGAGAAAACATAGTCTTCACCTTATGCAATCTGCTGGCACAAGGCAAGCTTCCCCATCAGCGATTTATAATTCCAATATTAGTCAGGGAGCCTTATACAAACCTCCGTGTGTCTCCATTGGTCCTGAATGAAGCTTCAGTTTTACCTCCATATGTCAAATTCCTTTTCTTCCCTCGAATTGAATTAGCCAAAGGAAACAAGAATGCTCTCTAACCCCCTCAACAACAATATTTTGTTATTGCCAGATCAGTTTGTGAGAATCACACAGGCTGTGTTTCTGTACTCAAAGTAAAATGCTAACTATATAGGGGCAGTGTTGTGGTTTTTTTAAAAAAAGAAAAAAACAAGTAGAACTTCACGGTCTTCACTATTGTTCAGTTTTTTACCTCAGGAAACCTTTTAACTTCTCCACACTCAGTTGGCTGAACTGGAAAATGATATTCTCAGTATAACTTTCCTGTAAAGTTTCCACAAACTGATATTTGTGCTTGAGTAATGTTTTCAACAAGGATGGCATATAATGAGTACCTCACGCTGCTTGCTAATATTTCATTGTTTATTTGTATTAATGTTTTTCTGTACAATAGGAAAAAAATTCTTGACTCATTACAGAAAGTCATCATCAGATGAAGTTGTTCTTTGTCATTTTTCAGAAACTGCTTTGCAGTGTCAAGATCTTTCCTTATTAAACAAAGATGATGGGAGACACTGCACTCTGATGACAGCTCTGAATTGTGAGAAACGAAGAATAAAGTAAGAAAATAAATATCAAAATTTGATAGATTCATCTACACGCCCATGTATTCATAACATTTCAAATTCTAAAATATTTTAAATGAAAATGGAAGAAGTATGAAGATCCTGAAGTACCTTCTTGGAACATAGTTGGAAAGCCAGAGTTCTGGACTCAACCACATTCACTCAATTTGTGTTACCAGCAAAGGCAGGACTTATAAGAAAAAATGGACTTTTATATTCTAGAATTAACAAAAAAACCCCAACAAGCTTAATTTAAGAAGAGCTACAAAGTGAAAGTTGAAGCTTAGGTAGTGCGGTGGGAGACTGTTGGTGGGAACCCTGGCACGTTGCTGACTCTGCACGGCTCCAGGGTCTACACTCCTGTGCACTGACATAAACTCGGCCAATGGACGAAACGGTTTTCAGGATTCCTTCCAATGGCTTCACGGGTGTGTCTGTGCTTATCCTTAGGGACTTTGGCCAATGTTATTATCTGTTCTGGAAGGCAGAAAATAATGCTCCCCTAAAATTTCCACATCCTAATCTTCAAAATCTGAAAATATGTGAGCACATTATCTTGCACAGCAAAAGGGATTTTGCACATATGATAAAGTGGAGAGCTCTGAGGCTGGGAAAGTATCTTGCATTATCCAGATGGGACCAGTGAAATCATAAAGGTTCTTAAACGGGAGAAACTTTCCCACCGTGATCCCAGTGAGATGTGCCTGGAATAAGAGTCAGACAGATGAGACATTATTGGCTTTGAAGACAGAGGAGGGAAATGCTGAGTCAGTGGGTGCTGACGAGCTTGAGAAATCAGAAAGTTCAAAGAAACAAACACTTCCAGGAAGGAATAGTACTGCTGAAATGTTGCTTTTCGCTTAGTGAGATTTGTGTTAGACTTCTACTTCCCAATGTATAAAATCATCAGTTTGAGTTGCCTGACTTAGTAAATTGAAATAATTTGTTACAGAGCAACAAAAATCTATGACCCATAACAACTCTATGGCATATTTAATAGGTTCGTAACTATGTCTTGCTTAGTTTATTCTAAACGTTTGTGAGGTGGATAAAACTCACTTGTCTACAGGCCAGTTGAACTTGACTTGATGTATATATTCTTCTATCCAAAAAAGATGCACGTTGCTCTTTCAGAATGTTTTGGGTGCTAGATGTTGTGTTCAACCTAAGAATGCATACGTGGAGGAACAGCAAGTCTCCTCCTGAGTAGCTAACTCTCTACTGAGAGGAAGCAATTTCCTCCTCCTTCAATTTATCCTCCTCCTCTACTGGGCGAGTAGAATGCACATACGCAGCATTCACAGGCATCAATTTAGCCCCCTCCCACAGGGCAGTAATGTCATCAGCTCTCCATCTTACACGAGAGAACTGAAACTCAGACAGACGCAGGCCTTGCTGGGGTCACATGCAAATACGTGGTGGAGTCAGGACATAATCCTACACAGTCTGGCTTCAGAGCCTATTGCATTGACTCTTACAACCCACGGCCTTGTATACAGATAACATCGACAGCAAGACGATCAGTACTACAATGGAGACGAGAGAGAGGGTGTTAGGCACAGGGTACCCCACGGCCATCAAAGTGGTAGTCTCTTTAGAAGAGGATGGAAAATGCTTGCCAATGCAGCAACATTTTATTTTAATATGGATTAGAAATAATAGCCAACATTAACTCTCTATCTTTTGTTACATAATAGGAAAAAACTTGTTGCTTGAAATTATAAACATGTATTCATGTTCATAATAACAATTCATTTATTCAAGTCCACGGTTCATCCAGGCGGTCCTCAGTCAGCACTGCTGATTGAGCCTGGGCTCCTTTGTCAGTTTGATTACAAGCTGTACCATCTCAGCCTCCTTATCTTGCTCTACCCTCCCCCCAGATGGCCCAGACTTGTTCACAAAAACGTGGCAGAGTTTCTTGAGAGACAGACAACTGTCAAGCAGCTACCTCTGCTGTATTCTGTGGCACAAAGCAAGACAGAGGGAATTCCCAGGAAGTTAAGAGCAAAGATTCAAAGGAAAACAGACTCTGCTGTTTGAGGGAAGATGGCAAAAATTCTTAATGCAAAGGGACATGGACATAAGAAGCCTGGAGAATTGGGAGCATTGTTGCCATCAGCCCCTATCAGAACATATAGGCTCAATTAAGCCTCTTGATCATATTCCTGTGACATTAGTAACATCATTGTTCTCATTTGGTGGCACGTTGGGGTAAACTGTGAAGCTTCTTGACCTGAAATTCTGCAAGTGGACCAGGGGCAATATGCTGTGTTCCCAGAAGTCACGGAAGAGAACACAGCTGAATAAGGCATCTCTGGTATTGACATCCTGCAGAAATACAATTACATGCTACAGATTGGCCTGAGCCTGAGGTGGCAGCAGCAGTCAGAGTGAGGTCCCCGGCAGCAGGAGCTGCAGGAAGAGACAACGGTGAGTGGCTAAGGGTCTGCTGCAGTCCAGGAGAAAAGTGATTAGCAAATGAACTAAGGCCAGAAACCATAGCCAGAGCCAGAAACTTTCATTATATGGGAGAAAAATAAGGGATGATGAAACCAGCTAGATGTGAAGTAGAAGGATGAGGATAAAAGATGGAATTACCATTCACAAAACAGATAACTGGAGAGACTGCTCTGGAGATGTGAGAAGCTGGATGGATATGGACAGGTAGAGAAAATTCACTTGCCCTTTGCCCAGTAAATATTTCAACATCTACTCTGTGCAAGTACTATTCTAAGCACGTCAGAGGAAACAAGGACCAAACAGACAGAATATCTGCTTTCAAAGAGCTTTTATTTTAGCAAAGAGACAAATAATGCATAATAAACATAATGAAGAAGCAATGTTGATAGTGTGATCAAAGTATATGTGTATCAGTTAGCTTGGGCTGCTGTAACAAATTTCCATAAACTTGATGTAATAAAACAAAAGAAATAAACCCTCTCATGTCTCTAGAAGCTAACAGCCTGAATTCAGAACCACTAGCCCCAAATCAGGGCATCATGAAGTCCCTCTGGAGGCTTTTGGGTAGAATTCTTTTCTTGTCTCTTGTAGTTGCTGGCATTCCTTCGCTTGTGGCATGTCCCTCTAGCCCACCTGTAGGCTCCCCTTGGCTTCTCTGCTATGTGCTTGTATCAGCTTTTTCTTCATCGTTTTCACAGAGAAATTGTGGCTTGCAAATGCATAAAACAATGTTATCCCATCAAGACGAGTTGAATTTAAAGTGTGTGGAGAACTTCCTAATCCTGGGCTGACAGAAGAATATCTTCAAACATTTAAAGGTAAGACAAGGTTATGATCTAGGATGAAGCCATCCAGAAAGATATAGTGCTCCCTCAAAACCCACAGGAGATACATTCCAGGATCCCCACAGATGCTGAAATATAGAGATGCCTGAGATCCTTATAGTGGTGCAATATTTGCAAAGCACTCATGCACATCCTCCTGTCCATCCTTCAGTCATCCAACAAACCATCTCCGGATCCCTTGCAATGCCTACACAAGGCAAACACTATATAAACAGTAGTGACACTGACTGTTTAGGGGACAATGATGTGGAAAAATGTTGGCATGTCCAACACGGACATGATTTCTAATATTTTAGAGTGGAATTCAGTTCAGGTTGGGATGTCGAATGACTGTGTACAGAATGAAAAGAACAAAGGCCAAGGGACAGGTCCATATGAAGAGCCCACCACACCTAAGAGCCAGCTGACTTTAACCTCACTGCTCTGTAGAAACCTGGATGTTAGAAAGTAAAGTACAATCTGTTTGCTCAGATAGCCTCCAGGTAGCCAGCACTGAGTTCACCGACAAAGTGAAATTTACTGTCCTAGGGCCTCTTTGAAGCCACAGAGGTGCAGAGCAGGACTCAGAGCTGTCTTTCCTGAGCCCCTTTCCGAAATGACTTTAACTCATGAATCGCTCCAGTGGTCTCATGTCCTCATCTTCTGGCCCTCCAAATTTCTGAAACAGAGCACTATGCTTTCATGGTGCAAGAACTCACTAGAGGTCTGCGGTCTGACCTCCTGCACCAACAATGATTCTGTCACTGGAAATCAGAATGAGACGCAGTATTTCCTTGTGGGATTCTTCCTGGGGGATGTCTGGGAAAGGGGGAAGATGTCTGCTTGTAATTTACTCATCATCATAATCTACTTGTATCGCAGGCCTTGAAAATGTAGCATATAATTTTACTTACCATGACTAAACCTAGGAGTTGGAATTCCTGGTGAGATAAAAATAAGTTCTCTCTATTTGTCATAATTATTGATAAATGAATCAAAGCAGAGAATGAAGGCTGACTTATGTCCATCAGTAGGAACTGAGCGCTGGTCATTTAGCTTTAGACAAACCCAGTGATATTGCTCTAAATTCTGCATTTTAATACTAGTGTCAAATTCACAGCTGATAAAATTGTCTTCTGACAGATTAAGTTCTAATATTGTCATATCATAACCTAATAAAACACATTTCACTAATTTGATAGAGCAATTACACATCAAATCAACAAGAAGATATATTGTCGCTCCTAAATTGAATCCTTGGCTTTCTGATTAAACAGCCTGGTCCTTATTTTGTCAACATTATGTGTAAAGCTTTAATCACAATTTGGCTGTGATTTATGACTTCCCAAAAGTTCATGTTAGAAGTCCTACACTTAAAATAAAGGCTGCCTAATAAAGTGATGAATGGTCAAGACAGAAGCTCCCATTTGCACCTACTGAGTGTGAAGTTGGACATTCCCTCAGGTAATACTCACTGCAGCCCAAGAAAGTAGCTCTTTACTGTATTTCTCCTATGGCTTAAGAATCTGGAGTTCAGAGAAGACACTTGCTCACTGCTGTGCTGTCAGAAAGAAACAGAACTAAGATACAAGTTCATGGGGGTCTGATTCCAACGTCAGTCGGTCACCAGGAATATACACAGGGGACCAGTGCCAAGGGACTGCGTGGATGTGCAACACTAGCCCGGCTTTGGCGTCTGCTAGGAAGCGAATCTGACAGGTCTCACCTCGAGGATAAGAGGGGCCCACTTAGGAAAGTCAGACAGCAGTGCCAAGGGAAGGGAGGGATATAAGAAACTGGCAAAATAGGAAGTTCAGAATATTCCAGGGTGGAGAAACAGCAAATGCAAAGAGCTGGCAATGAACTGGCATATACAGACGACCCAGCTGAGCAGGTACCTGACACAGCAAAGCTCAGACAGGACCAGCAAGGGTCACAATCAGGGTAATGTGAGGGAGTTCCATGGAAAAGACAGAACACCAAGGTTACAGAATTCAAATTGACATGCATTTAATAGGACAAGTGGTGCAATAGTTCAGCAGTGGTAAAAGGGAAGCTCCTCACAGAACGCTGGTGAGAAAAAGGCCTTATGGTTAAGACCAGGCTGTGTGCTTTTCTCCAAGGATAATTTCCGTCATCCATTGCAGCACTGCATTAGACATTACGTACAGTACTCCTTTCACTTGGTGAAAGACTCTAAGCCTCAGAAAGGTTCAGTGGCTTATCCAGGGTCCTAGCAGTTACTTACACGGCCCTGAGTTGGCCCTGAGTGTAGAAGAATAAATTCGAAAGCAGATTTCTGTTTCTTTAAGTCATCAGGCAGAAGGGAAATCACAGATGTTTAACTTAGACAATAAAGGAACCTAAAGAAAAGGCACAAGGCCTTTCCTCTTCCCTGACCACCCTGAGTGCCACACTTGGCAGCTCTTTACCTGGGCACTGAAAGCAACCATAAGGGCAGAAAGACTCGTGTAGCTGCGTGTGTATCTGTTGTAGGAAGAAGACTCATCACTCTCAAATGTATCTCCTTACAAATCAAAGAGTCTGATTCCTCAAAGATCTACAGGGGGAAAGTCCCTTATTTAAAATTTTTCTCAAACTCTTATATTCACTTGCATAGTTTTACTTAATAGTTTAGTTGCATGAGTTTTGCAAATGTATGCTAATATGCCTATCGTTATGGTTTATATACAGACGTCCCCAAAGAGGCTCATGGGCATAGGTGGACGTGTAGAAGGAGACTAGATTATGAGGGATGGTAGCTGGGTCACCCTGAGGAGATAGGGTCTGGTTGGAAGAGACAGGCCAATGAGGGGCAAGCCTCAGAAAGTACTTGCTTTCTTCCTGGCTCTTCCCTTGACTGTCTACCTTCCGTCCCCCCTGCCACGAGGATCTCTTCTCTGCGATGTCCTTCTGTTGTGCCATCCTGACTTGGAATCAGTTGTCTATGGACTGAAATGAGAATCAAAATAAATTCTCCTTCTCTATGTCAGGTATTCTACTCTGGCGGAAATTGGAGTAGACTATTTCTTGTCTTCAGTTTAGGTATTTGATAAATTTATTGGCTTCTTGCACTGGAAACGCTTTCAGCACGACCCAGGCATCTCGCAAATCGTTTCATAAGCAGTTTACTATTCTGATGACACATTGCACACGATGTAGCATGGGGTGCAGTGCCGGCAGGATCTGTGTCACGGAGTCTGAGTTACCTCACACCATGAGACTTGCCAGCCCCCAGATCAAGGAGTGGGAGAAAACATTTTTTCTTTTACTAACAAGTCCCATTAACTCTGGCTCCAGTTCTCAATCTTCCCTGACTTTCACAAGGAGTGTCACCAACACAATGACACAATGTTCTGCTTGTCCGTATTACCGAACGCGGGAAGCGCCATGGAGAAATGAACTGCTCATAAGAATGAGTTTAGACACTTGATATAGATGTGACAGATAACAAGCTAATTTCCATGGAGGGGACTTTGTTTCTATTTTATGTGAACATCAACTAATAAAACACAACAGAAGTATCTATTGTGCTCTACCTTCAGCTTTTAAAATAACACATACATATTGATATCCTATTGTACATCACCCCCGCAGTCGAGTCACTTTTTACTCTTTTGGCGTGTGTGTGTGGGAAGGCTGGATAGACTGACTGGGCTTCTTCAAACTCTCACCACATCAGAAAAGCCTAGCAAGTGACTACTCTGATGGATGTGATGAGGATCAGACGTACAGTGTGATTCAGACTTGGAATTAAAACAGATATTTTCTGTTATTAATTATTAACTACAAATTTGAATGCCTTGTAAGGTACCTATCAAGCAGTGGCAGCTACAAAGACGTGTGAAGCAAAAAAAAAAAAATTATACACTGAATATCTCTCTCTTTAACCTGAAGCACATCACTCTATCAATGCCACTGTCCCCTGAATTTCTGCAATCCTCAGAAATTCTGAGAGCCTGAAATGGGCCTCAGGACCAGAAATGGCTGTGAGTCAGTAGGGTCTCGGGAGAGAAGACATGGACGCTCTCAAGAGCGCTGAGCAGTTCCTAAGGCGTCTCTGACAGTGAACCAGACATTTCCTTAGCAGCTTCATTCTAGGTGAAAACAGAAGTATGGGGAGGACGTCACAACTGGAAACAGCAGGACATAAGCAAAGAGGTTAACCTCAAAACCCACCTCCTGGGCTGGGGATTTAGCTCAAGTGGTACCGTGCCTACCTTGGAAACTCAAGGGCCCAAGTTCGATCCCTGGTACCACAAAAAACAATCAAACAAAAAGACACACCACCTCCTCTCTGTGCCTCTGAAGACATTCCCGACCCTCTTTTTCTGACTTGGTGTTCAGTCCATTTTCCACGGTTGCGGGATTTCTGTTGGCTTGAGGTTGCCATGTGTAGAAATCTGCCCAGGCCAGCGCAGACTGCACAGCGGTCTCCAGCTTGCCCAACACCACCCACCCTCACTGTAGCCTAGGTTTCTAATGGCTTCGGTAATCATGATTTAAATCACTAACCCCCATCTTCTCTCCTTCTTGATCCTAATGACTAATCTGTTCTTTGCCAGGAAGAGGTGACACTCTTTGCCATCCTTCCACTTCCTGTAGTCAAGATTAATTCTTTCAGCTAATAGTTATTGAGCATCTGCATGAGCTAGGCAACAGCCAGCCACACTGAGCCTATCTCTGTCCTTGTGAGACCCCCACCAACATCGGCTTCTGCAGTTCTATAGAGACAGACATTGATGATCTCGGAATATACATTCTCAAAGGACCGGGGCCCTCAGACAGTAGTTCAGTGCCTTCAAATACCAAAGAAACTGTAGTCAGTGAGACATAGTCATTTAGTTTACCAAGCTCTACTTAATGCAAATATTTTCTCCTTTGGAAAGAAAATTAATTCACATTTTTTTATTCTATCTGTTAGCCTGAGGTGACTCTCAGTATTCGTTTATTAATCTCATCACCAGTGAACATGATTCTAGTTAAAGTAGCCACAAAATCTCAAATCAGATGTTTCTACCAAAGAAATACAATGGAAACAAGATCTCTTCTAAATGTGGAAACCACAACTCATGACAGAATTTTAGGGAAATGGAATTTTAATCTAATCACTATTAAATCCACCTGTGAGAATAAATCTATGTGCCTTAAAAAGGGTTTTAAAGGATAACTTAAAGAAAAATACAAATAAAATTAAGTCTTATGTCAGAATTTAGTTCAACCAATTATCTTGATCTTTCCCCAAACAGCCATATTTTATAATAAAAAAGCACACAACATCTTTGTTATCTTTTCGTAAGTCTTATCTGTGTTATCAAAAATTGTAAAAGCTCTCAGAATATAAGTTTTCTATATTTCTCATAAATTCTTCACTCTTTTGGGGGGAGCTAATTTTTATTTTTATTTTTTTATTGTTGTGTGGTTGGGTAACTTGCCCTCACATCTTGAAGAAAAGTGCTCCTCCCTTTTCAAAATGAAATGCTGCTGAACTCGTGCAGATCTTACGTTTGCCAAGCCAGACATTTTGGCCTGAGGAGAGCTCAGCTTCCTGCTTCTGACCCATAATTTTATATGTGAAAGTCATCATCAAAGCCTGCAGGACAACTCGCCTTGAGCATTTCCAGATACCGAACCTCCCCCCTTGTTATTTTAAACAGTCAACAGCTGCTCAGCCTGTTCTTCCCATCACTGTTCGTGACTGTGCTAGACAAAAATCCAGCTTTAAAAAAATCCTGAAAACTGAGAACAGCGAAGCAACCGGTGGCAACGAAGAGGCACACTGCTGTCATCCACCTCGGCTTTCAATGTTGGGCGAGTGTCCAGCGGACTAAATTCTCTGGACACAGAGTGTCAGCTGACCCACTGTGACTGTCCCCAGTGACTCACTGCCATTAACTCCATCAGTGCCACGTGCTGCCCGCCTGGACATTTCTGAACAGCTGCTGGGCTCTGATGCTGATTCCTAGCTGGGAACATTGGCCTCCTCTGACTCAGGGCCTGGGGGCAGGGAAGGGACAGGGCGGGCAGAAGAGAAACGCACAATGCCGGTTCTCCAAGATGGACGCTCTGAGCTTCCAGTGACTGCTGTGGGAACAATTGCTGTAGAATTACTACAGCCACTTCGTCACAGTCTATTTTTGTCTCATATTATTTTTCTCACAAAGTTGGGTCAGGATCTTACATGGAAATAATGTGCTAAGATGGAAATTTGTCATCCTTAAGAGATCATTTCATTTCCATCCTTTTTTTTTTTTTTTTTGGTACCTATCTAATTTTCCAAATTCAAAAATAAACATTTATTTTCCTCTAGATACACATTTTTAACAAAATTAAAAGTCCAGTTTGAATCAATCAACAACTTCATTGGAGGCTTTAGTTAAACAGGCTCCTGGGCTAGACATTAACAAGGATTCTGAGGAACATCAGACATGATGCCTGGATTCAAGAATTTGTAATAAAGTGAAGAGAAAAAGGCCTGCTCAGATGGATGATCCAGGAACAATGTGGGGAGGGTGTCGTCTCAAGGTGCCAAATGCCTGCTACAGCCACTCAAAGCTGCGGGGGATCAGGAGAGAGCTTGGGCCACTGGCTTTCAATCTAGAATGATGGTAACTGATACTAACAACTGAAATGAAATTGACTTTATAAACATGGGCAATGTGTCATAGCTGGGCAGAGAGCCCAGGTGTCTGCGTTAAAGACTGAAATATGTTCACATGGCCTCAGGATTTCATTTTAAGGAAAGTCCAATGATTTATGTGTACATTGTTGTATGCATAATAAGCATATGTTTTAAAAACTCACTTTACCAGAAACACCCTCAGACAGAGAAGAAGTGACCACACAATTGTTCCCCTCAAGTAGTTTATCTACTATTTTGTAAGCAGTGAAAAAAAGAGGAATGTAGGTTTTCAGGGTCTACTGAACTGTGAAGAAAATATGTAAACATCCTGAAAGATCCTCAGATTCACTATTTTAATTTTCTAAAAGGAGATTTCAAAGGACACTAAAGAATAGTTGATATATTTCTTATGATGATAAAAATGTATCTATGGATGTATAGATTTTACAACATAATTTTAGCACTAAGAATTGTCCCAAACAGCAAGCATAGAGATGTTACTTCACGATCATTAGGTTCTTACTTAAATTTAGCCCTCACTACATTATTTACCCCAAATTATTGTAGTCTAGGGTTGAAGAGACTTTTTTTTCTACATGCCAAGATAATGCATGCTACTGAATGAGTGAATTTAATCTTAAAATCATTAATTGACATTTGACCATACATTCAATATTAAGAAAGGAAACTTGAAGTTTGAATCCTGACAAAGTTTGAAAATGTTATACAGCAACAAGTGTCAAGAAACTTTGATTTGAGACCCTATAAGCAACTAGCAATTTTCTCTTCACAATTCTAATTTAAAAATGTTTGAATAATTAATAAACTGCCAAGTTTTTCCTTTATACCAAAATCACAAGAACAAGAGTGATGCCTTCAAATTTTGTATAATCAAGTCTGTTTTAAGCCCGTCCATGGGTTTGATGGAAACAAACAGGCTTTTCTCCAAAAGAAGAGGCAACTCACAAAGGGAAGCCTCTGTAGGAAGGAAGACATGTCTGGTGGATGAACACGACTCATGAAACCACAAGTCAGTTCATGAGTAATCTCTCTTTAAGGCCATGGTGTGGCAGCAGAAATATCCAGGGAACAAGAAAGGAAATAAAAAAGATGGTTTCTACAGAGAAAAATGAATTAAACAATCACTCATTCTGTGTGTATTAGTGAGGGAATGTTGAACAGAGTTTCTGAAGGGAGGATAACAATTGGGCTGGGTTCTCAGTGTGACTTTCCTGCTCTGACAATAAACAGTATTCATTCCAGTATTACTAAAGTGCCTATTATGTGGTGGTAGAATCCTGAATACTGGAGATTCCACTGTGAACAAAACCAAGGCCTCAACCTACGATGCCTATGTTTTCACATGGAAGACCAGAGTTAAAAAAAAAAAAGATAGATAGACAGACAGACAGATAGACAATAGATGGATCAATACAGCATGTCTATTTAGTGACATGTGACAAGGGCTAAAAAGAAAAATAATAAAGGATAAAGTGACACTATCTGCAGCCATGTAGAAGTGTGAAAATGCAAGGCATGGGGCTAGGGATTTAGTTCTGTGGTTCCGGCGCCTATCTTCCAAGTGCAAGGGCCCGGGTTCAATCCCCAGTAACCACATAACAATCCTGGACATGAAGACTCACCCCAGCAGCAATCAGTACCACATACCACAGTGCCGGGCGTGGTGGCTCACGCCTGTAATCCCAGCACTCGGGAGGCAGAGGCAGGAGGATTGCTGTGATGTGAGTTTGAGGCTGAGCTCAGGGCCAGCCTGAACTACAAAGCGAGACCCTGTCTCAAAAAGAAAAGAAAATGCAAGTGAGTCCCATGAGTCATCAGGACTTCATTGTCCTTTGAGTACAGAGTGCTTTAGCGGGGGGGAGGGTAAGAGAATGGCTGCAGAGGAAACAAAATGTTTGGATTTCAAGCCTCATATGACCTTCCAAAGTCTTCTAAGATGTTTCAGTTTTCTTCCGTAGCAAATCATGAGCCAAGGAAAGTTTCTTAAGTAGGGGAACAGCGTGATATGATGTTTTTCTATAGATCGTTTTCATGGCAGTATAGAAAATGAGTTTTGGGTGAATAGCTCTGGCAGTAGGGAGTCTAAGTTAAGACAACAGTTGCCTGTGTCCTGTCGGTTAAATTGAGAAGGTTAAACACAGGCTATCACGTATCTGGCAGACTGAGCTCTACAGAAAAGGCATCCTAGACTGGGCAAGTCATTGTGCATAATTTATTTGTGATATACCAGACTCGAATTGAGGGATTGCTCCCAATTCCCCACTTTGTTTGTTTAGAATTTCCACTATGGTCATGTCAGAATAGTTGATGTCAGGGCTGGGGATTTAGCTCAGTGGTTCCTGAGCCTACCTTGAAAATGCAAGGGCCTGGGTTCCATCCCTGGTAACCACATACAACAATGCTGGGCGTGGTGACTCTCACCCACCAGCATTCAGAAGCACATACACATAGGACAGTGCCCGGCGTGGGGGTTCACACCTGTAATCCCACCCCTTGGGAGGCAGAGGCAGGAGGATTGCTGAGTTCAGGACCAGCCTGAACCACAAAGCCAGACTCTATCTCAAAATAAATAAATAAATTAATAATAATAATAATAATAATAATAATAATAATGTAATGTCAGGCAAACTCTGGGTTATGGTTTGACAGTGTCCTTAAAATCCATGCACTCAAAACAATCCCCAGCACCATGGTCTTGAGAAGCAGGATCTGTGAGGGACAGTTAAGTCAGAAGACTCCTCCTTCTGAATGGATAACATGGTTACCATGAAAGTTAGCTGTCCTAGGAATGGTTTCTTGAGAAGGGAATGAGTCCGGGCCTCTTCCTCCTGTACACTCTCTCCCTCACTTCCTCCCTTCCCTGCCTTTTCTCTCCGTCTCTCTGTTTCCATCTTGTCTTCCCATTACGGAATGAAGCAACAAGGAAGCTCACATCAGATGGCAGCGTGTTATTACTGGACCTCCCAGCCTTGAGAACTGTGAGAATTAAGTTTCTTTTCTTTATAAATTACACAGTATATGATATAGTGTCATAACAACACAAAACAGACTTAGACACTATCTAGACAAAGCACTTAGATACTGAAAAATCAAAGTAAACACAAAGAAATAGCTGATATTTGGATGAAAGAAAATATTTTGATAACTTTTCTGCTTTTTAAAGTTTGTAGGTAGAGGGTAGGACTGAGTAAGGTCCATATAAAGAAATTAAAATTAAAAAATAGTCTCACAGTATGAAGAACCAGAAGAGCAAACCAGATAGGAGGTAGCCAGATAATGATATCCAAACTTCTGGGTATAAATTATGTCACAAATCTCTTGGTGAAACTTTAGTTATATAAGTATAAACAGTCTTGTTGAAGTTGAAAGAACTGATCCTATATTTCATCTGTTGTCCACCATAAAGAGGACAAAATTTAGAATTCAATTCTGATCAAATAAAATACTTGTTTCCATCCAAATAATATTTAGAGGAATCTAGCAGAATCTACTGTCTCTAAAATGTACTACTTATAGAATCTATGACTACTAAATATACCCCAGGGCCAAGCATTTAGCTCAGTGGTTCTGGTGCCTGCCTTGCAAGTGCGAGATCCCGAGTTTGATCCTAGTAACCATATATAACAATGCCAGGTATGGTGAGTCATGCCCACCAGCAATCAGGACCACATACCACAATGCCGGGCAGAGTGGCTCATGCCTATAATACCAGCACTCGGGAGGCAGAGGAAGGAGGATTGCTGTGAGTTTGAGGCTCGCCTGGGCTACATAGTGAGTGAGCTCAACGTCAGCCTGAACTACAAAGCGAGACCCTATCTCAAGAAAAAAAAATTACTAGAAATAGAAAGAAAATATAACACAAATCCACCAGAAAATGTGTGATAAATATAAACTGATTTTGAAATGACCTAGAAATTAGAATTTACAAAGATTTTAAAGTAAATATTTAATCATGATCAAAATATGAAGGAAATGTGTGTAATAAATAAAAACAAATGACTCCTGGCATAGAAATAGATACTCTAAATAACAACCAGACAGAGAAACTTGAACAGAAAATACAATACATGAAATAAAAAATCAGATGGATAGGGTTAGCAACCGGAAAGAAAACCCCAGTGATAGTGAGCATAGATCAATAAAGTTACAAAAGCTCTCATGATGAAAAACAAAGTTCTAGCAGCAATACAATTTGAGTCCTAGTTGGAGAAGAGAGGAAAATAAGGCCGAAAAGTTTGTAGTCACTTCTTAAATTTAGTAAACAGTAATTACAGAATCAAGGAATCCAACTTAAATTCAAAGAAAATTATAGTAGGGCCTATTGTAATTAACCTAAAGAAAACAAAGATAAAAAAGGATTCTTAAGGCAACCAAGAAAAAATGGTATATTATTTAAATTGGAAAAACAATAAAAATAATTACTGATATATAACCATGAATCATGGAAGCCAGAAGGTGAGTAAGTCAAGACTAATTCAAATATGGCAAAAAAAGAAAAATATTGCAAGTTAGATTTTACAATCAAGGAAAAAATAGCTGCCAAGAATTAAGATAGCGATATTTTCAGATGAACAACAACAAAAAATCTAACAATTTATTGCCAGTGTTCTTCACTCCAAGATATGCTATCGAAATTTCTTTGGGCTGATAGAAACTGATACTAAGTAATCTAGAATTTCAGAAGAGAAAAATGCCAAATATGTGAGTATACATAAAGGATAATTTAAAGCCAATGTTTATGACTGTATTCTAAAGTTTGAAGAGTGGGTAGGCAGGGCTGGAGATTTAGCTCAGTGGTTTCAGCACCCGCCTTGCAAGTACAAGGGCCCAGGTTCAACCCCTGGTAACTACATATAACAATACTGGGCATGGAGACTCACACACACCGGCAATCAGTACCACATAACACAGGGTGTGGTGGCTCATGCCTATAATCCCAGCACTTGGGAGGCAGAGGCAGAAAGATTGCTGTGATGTGAGTTGGAGGCTGAGCTCAGGGCCAGCCTGAACTACACAAGTGAGACCCTGTCTCAAAAAAAAAAATAGATAGCCAGTGACAATGCATACATGACAGCTATACTATCAAAGGGTGGGAAGGGGTAAATGTACCTATGAAAATGCAAAATGTGTATATTTTAAATGAAATGGCACAATGTCAAATTTAAGCAACACCATAAAATTTAAGAATGTTTGTAGTAATTACCTAAAAGTGTAACACAAAAAAGTATAGTTAAAATGCTGTTAGAGAAGTTAAAGTCAATTCTAACAGTATATATGTATATAGCTCTCTTGGTCACTTTGCTACCTGGTGTGTACCACATAGTTTCTTCTCCATGAGGCCTGTTGAGCAAGCTGACTATGGACTGAAATCTCTGTGAATTCAATTTTAACCTTGGGTGATGGGCATTTTATCTAAGCAATGAGAGAAAAATAACTAACACAGAAATTTGGTACCTGAAAAGTGAAGTCATTGCTGTGACATTACCTGCTCCTGTGGCACAAAAGCCTTTGGAACTGACTTGTGGGGAGGAGAAGAATTATGAAAGAGTAGAGGATGTTGGCAACAGAATTACAGCTGGAATGTCTTAGATTGTTTTGTAAGGAGATTCTGGTCAGACCTCAGGAAGACCAGAGGGCCAACAAAAACCAGGTTCAGGACGTTTCTGCTTGGAGGAAGGATAGCATTGGCCACTGGACTGCAGAAGATGTATGTTGCAGCTTAGGAGAAAGTCTGCATTTTGCTCATGTTTAGAGACTTTGCTGAAAGATTCAGAGCTGCCAGCAGAAGAAGAGCTCCAACATCTTAGACTGTTCTCTATAGAAGATTCTGATCAGAGCTCAAAGACCAGAAAGCTTGTAAAGACCAGGATTGCACTGGCTGTGGGACTCCAGATGACGTGTGCAATGGGTTGGCAGAAAGTTTGTCTGCATTTTGTTCATGTCCAGAGACTGCCTGAGACTGAGATTAGGTGCAGTGGACTAATTAATCTTACAAAAGAAATTTCAAGGCAGTGAAATATTGGAGCAGTGGCATGGTTACAGTTGGGTGCTGTTAGCCATTTCTAGTTTGAGAATCAAGAGCAAAGATCCCAACAGAATGATTTAAAACATTTTGAGTTTGACAGGGAAGGAAGCTCTAATAAAGTGGTGGACTGTAAAGACAGAGAAGAAAAAAAATCTTGATTGCTGAGAAGGAACAAAAGAATAGAAAAGATGGCCTGAGGGCATCACAAGAAGCATCAGGACTTTACCCTGTCCAGCCTCAAAATTGCAAAAGTAAAGGATTTTGCTTAGAGAAGGAAGCCCAAAAGCACCATGTTCTAGAATGGCAGCAGCCTAGGGAAGTTGTTCCAAAATGGGGGCAGCCTAAGGAATTTTCTCAAAATGGCAGCAGCCTAAGAGAGCTGTTTCAAAATAGTGGTAGCCTTAAAAAGTTTTTCCAAGATGGTGGCAGCCTTGGAAAGTTGTTCCAAAATGATGACAGCTTAGAGAAGTCAATCTAAAATGGAAGCAGCCTAAGGAACTTTTTCCAAAACGCCAGCAGCTTAGGAAAGCCCTTCAAAATGGCAGAATCCCAGGAAAGGTGTTCCAAAATGCCTAAGGATTTCTTTCCAAAATGGTAGAAACCTAGAGAAGTTGGTTCAAAATGGTGGAAGCCTAAAGAAGTCTTTCCAAAACGGTGGCAGACTGGGAAATTCTTCCAAAATGGCAGCAACCCAGGGAAGACTTTCCAAAATGGTGGAAGCCTAGGGAAGTTGTTCCTCAGGATCTGGTTCAGAGGCATGGGACCCCTACTGTAAGAGAGAAGAAAGACTGGCTCCTGCTGCTCCAACTGGCAGTACACTTTGGCATCATCGACATGTGCTGGTTTTAGGTGCATGCAGAATGCAAGAGTTGTAGGGTCTGGAAGGCTTCCTCTCCAATTTCAGAAGAAGGGAAGCCAGGCAGTGTTCCCCTCAGAGCATAGTATGTGAAGCCAAAAATGCAGTGGAGACACCAGAAATCTGGAGGTTCAGGAGTATAGATCATCTAAGGAAAAGCGCACGGAGAGAGTAGGACTGGACCAAGAGGGAAGCATCAGAGTTACAATCACCAGATGTGCCACAGGGTAGAGCCACCCAACCCCTTCTGATTTCACAATTTGCTACAGATTGTCAGGGATGTTGGGAGGGGAACTGTGGGATTTAATGTTTGCTCTACTGGATTTTGGAGTTGCTTTGGTCCCTTTCCTTTGCATCTCTGTTTATAGCTTTTGAAATGGAAATGTCTATCTTGTGCCAGTGAATCATGAAGTATTTGACTTTCTTTTCATTATTACAGGGGCTCTCAGCTAAGAGTTTGCCTTAAATCTCAGAGATGTCTTTGGACTTGGACTTCTCATCAATGCTGAAAATACTAGAACTTTAGCAACTCTTAGAGATGGACTAAATGCTTTTTTGCATAAAGGGATATGCTTGAGTCTTTAGGGTGCCAGGGATGGAATATTATGGATTGGATCTAGATATCCCCCCAAAGCTTCATGTGGTAATAGGCTTGATTTAGCGTGTGTGAGCCTGGGATTCATGATGCAGTGCTAGGCTCGAGGGCACTAGGATTATGGGTATGAATGCAAAAGGCATTAGGATTATGGGTATGAATTCTAAGTAGTGTGAATAAGATAAAAAGTGCAGAGAGATGCTGTTAATACTCTCTTGGTGCCTTTGCTACCTGGTGTGCTCCATGCTGTTTCTCCTCTGAGGGTGCTGTTAGTCATCCTGTCTAGAAGCCAGCTGACTATAGTCTGAAATCTTTGTGAACTTTTAGCCAAATAAACCCCTTTTCTATCTCATTCAGATATCCAACACCATGTTTTCCAACTTAAATGAAATCAGTTTTGGGTGACAAAGAAAGTGATGATTAGTTAATTGGTAGCATTTGGGGATAATTCAATTTAGGAACAAGTCTTCTTGGATGACCTTTGGTCTTCACCTGAGACCAAATACACTTCACATTTTATGATGAATGCTTTTATTAATGTTTTCTTGTTGACCTGGTGCTTCTGTCTTTTGATAAACTTTTTAACTTCAGCAGCATAAAGAATATGAGTTGATAATGTCAGGAAAAAAACCAACAGAAGAACACAAGGCCGCAGCTTAAGGTGTGGTTTGGACTCTGGCTGGTTCTCAAGACTAGGCAGCCGCCGTGGGACTGTCTCATCCAAAATTTCACAGATTGTTGCCGCTGGGAATGTGGGAGTCAGGAAAGGATTTGCAAATATTTTCATACCCCTCCCATCTCTTGCATCATAAAGAGGACCATTCATTTAACTTTCTCTTTTTTTATTTTTGTACTGGCACCTTTTGAAAGAAAAGGCAGGAATTAATATGCATTTGGGAAACAAAGGTTGCCACATATAGATTCAGATTGTTAAACTAAATTCAGAAAAATTAACAATTTTGGCCTGTGTGGGTAAAAGCCTTGGATCTATGCCTTTTTATGATGAGTAGCAACCTGTTTCTCTACTGTGTCTCAGGTTTTGGGACAAGGAAGAAAGTCTTCATAATTCAGGTGCAACCAAGCAGGCAGGACAACTGAAAGTATGAGGTCTATCCCCTCAAGCCAGGACTGCTTAAAGCAGAAAGAAGCCTGAGCCACGCTTTATCTTCTGCTGTCCTGAGAGTTAGCAGCATCCCTGAACTGGGGACTATGACAATGGCTTGTATAAAAATATATCCTTGGCGCCTTCCTTTGCAACCTTAACTCTGATTTTGCACATTAGCATGTTGTAAGAGGAATCAAAAGCGACTAGGTTAGAGGTTTTAGACATCATAGCTTTGATGTCTAGGAAAAGCGTCCCAACCTATTTAAAACATTATACTGTGCATTTACTGAGATATTAAAGTAACACAGAGTTCAGCTACTAAGACAAAAAGGTGCCTCAATCCAGAATATGAGTGAGCGTCCGATCTAACAATAAAACAGCGTGCACACAATGCTTGCCTTCCAAGCACTTTACAGGCATGGCCTACTTACTGCTCATGGCTCATTCTAGAGACGGCAGATGACTACTGTGCAACCCATGCCATGGAGGACAAATCCAAGAAAGATGGGGAGCTGCCCGGGACTGGACTGTTGGAGGCATCGGATACAGTGAGTTGCACAGGTAGCATTTGGAGTCCAGCATATTGGGTTCTCAGTCTGGTCAGTCAGGACGCTCCCTCACCCCAGGTCCCTCTTCAGTCTCCTTCCATTCTCATCAGTCCTAGTTGGAAGGATCTTGAGTATTTTCCATGTGTTGATCCCTCCGAAATCTACTCACCTTGGACCTCAAGGGTGGAAACCACAGTAATACCTCTTCACTGGGTCGTTTCACTAGAAACTCATTTTCTAAAATTAACTTTGGATCTTTTCCAGATCTTGGGATTCTGAGATCTTGATCTCTGTTCAATCTGAGATCAGATCTCTTGGTTTGAAACCTGAGGTGATTTAAGCTAGCTGCGGTGGTGCATGCTTGTAATCTCAGCACTGAAGGAAGCACAGGCAGAAAGATGGCAAGTTCAAATTCTACCTGAGCAACTTAGTGAAACTGTCTCGAAATAAATACAGAAAAGAAGAAGATGGCTCAGTGGCAGAGCTCCGAAGGATTTGATCGCCAGTACCACAAAATAAAATGAACACACAAAATGAAGAAACAAAGCACTGAGGCTATTTAGAGATTCTCCTTTTCCAAGCTGTTCACGGGGATGTGGTCCTTGCCCTGACCATGAACAGAAGCGGACACCACCGGAGTTTCCTAGTCTCCTTTGGCCTTCTGCTTTCTCTGCTGTTAAATAGCAGTCATAATAGTAGGTTGTTATTGGAATTAAGCGAAGGGTGGCAGAGTATCCGGAACATTTTAAGCACTCACATGTGTTCATTACAACCCGAGAGCGTTACTCTTCAGTTTCCATTTCTTTACCTTTGCAAAAATTTTAGTTCAGATCCTTTCCCTTTCTTTCATAGACGAGTTTTCATCACTTGCTATTATGCACTGAATGTTTGTGTGCTAACAAAATTCTAATGTTGAAGCCCTGCTCTCCAGGTGACTACTTGGAGATGGAGTCCTTAAGGAAGCAGTTACGGGTGAGGTCATAGGGGTGGTCCCAGCTCAGGGCAACCAGTGACCTTGAGAGGAGAGCAACTGGCAGTGGTACTCTCTGTGCACACACTGGGGAAAGGCTAGGTGGGCATGGGAAAAGGTGGCATCTTCCCAGCCATGCTGCATCCTGGGCTCAGACTTTGAGCCTCTAACACTGTGAAAAGTGAAGTACTGTTGTTTCTGTCACCCAGTCACTGGCGGTGTTGTTATGTCAGCCAGTACAACTAAGACACTGCCTGTCAGGAGACTTCATTATTAGTCTCTCCATAACAGCATCCACACAGTGCTCATCTCCACACTCTTCTGCATGGACCATAGAACTCAGAGAGCACAGAACGCCCAGTTCAACACTTCTGCACCAGGCCTCATTACCATCCAGTCTGGCCAGTGATGGAAGCCAACGTACAAGAAAAGGTGCTTCTGTTAAACTTGTTTTCCTCTTAAAAAAAGAATCCATCCCTATTGACAGATGACTGGTTTTGACCTTTTTGCATGTATGTATATGTGTGTATGTATACGCATGTGTGTGCGCACGTATATGTGCGTGTGTGTGCATGTGTCTGTATGTGTGTATATGTGTCTGTATGTGTGTGTGTGCATGTATGTGTTTGTGTGTGTACATGTGTACGTGTGTGTGTGTGTGTGTGTGTGTGTGTGTGTGTGTGTGTGTGTGCTGGTACCAGGAAACTGAATCACTGGGCTTATTACTGAAATACATCCGTTTCCCTTTATCTTTTATTTTGTTACAGGATCTGACTAAGTCACTAAGTTGCTCATGCTGAGCTCATACTTGAGAGTCTAATGCCTCAGCCTCCCCTAAAGCTGAGATCATAGACATGCACTGCCAGCCACATCAGACTGGTTCTTCCCTTTGTTATGGATGTTATGGTAATGATCCTTTAAGCCAACGAGAGCAAACCTGCTAGAGCTGTCAGTGATACAAACAGCCACGGAGTGTGCACAGCATAGGAGACAGTCATCTCCCGCCCATAAGCCTGAGTTAGTCTCTCCATAACAGCTTATGCCACCCATAAGCTGACATGTCAGCTTTGCTGTGGCACCAGAGCATAACTACATATCAGCTCTGCTTTTTACTTTTAGTGTACCCATCAATGAAGTATATGAAACTGAACATTTTACTATAAAACAGACTTCATGTTAGATGACTGTGTCCGGCATGAGGCTGATGGAATTGTTGCAAGCCTATTTAGGGTCTCCCTGAGCGGGGGGGAAGTTTCGGCAGATGCATAGAATTCTTCCACACTTCAGTGCTTCTGGAACTCTTACTGCTAGCTTTCCTTCCCACAGTTGTTGTGATTCTACTCAGGCCTCCAACTGACTGGATGAGGCCAACTTGCACTATGGAGGATAATCTGCTTTCCTCACAGTTTAATATTTTAAATGTTAATCTCATCTGAAAGCATCTTTGAAATTGTCACAGAAAGTCATCATTGCAAGTACTACTATGAATGCACTATATTGATGATAAATAAGGCCAAAAGAATCATTTCAGTTCTTTGAATGTGACTATCATTTGTGTACTATAGATTCTTTAGAACACAAGTAAGGCAGAAAGAAAGACGGATTATGACTCAAAGTATTGATCTCTTTACTGTCTTTTCTGTCAAGAAAAAGGAGTCATTATGAAAAATTTGGGTTATTTGTAGCAACCTGGGAGCTTATAGAAAAAGTCTGAGCCCATTTGATGTATTTGTGTAAATCCTCATTGAAGCAGGAGGCTGCTTTTTTTTTTTTTTTTTTGAGACAGGGTCTCGCTTTGTAGTTCAGGCTGGCCCTGAGCTCAGCCTCCAACTCACATCACAGCAATCCTCCTGCCTCTGCCTCCCAAGTGCTGGGATTACAGGCATGAGCCACCACACCTGGCATTGTGGTATGTGGTGCTGGCTGCTGCTGGCGTGAATCTCCACGCCCAGTACTGTATGTGGTTAACAGGGATTGAACCCAGGTCCTTGTGCTTGCAAGACAGGCACCGGAACCACGGAGCTAAATCCCCAGCCTGGATTTCACTTTTGAGTCATGGCATGAGACCATTCTGTGTATCCAACACCACTTGTGCATCAGCCATGGCCTTAGACCCATTACAGCTGGGATCAGGTTAAGTTTGGATGAAGGTACAATTTAATGATGTAGGATAAACTGATGATTACATTGATAATGAGCCAAGAACAACAAAGTAGTACCAGTGAAACGGACTCTGCACTCTTAACTTTAGATGGCATTTACAACATTCTTCAATGTCTCCCAGACAAAGAAGCCATCATTTTCAGGAACACATTCTAGTGTCTTCAATCAAAACACCATGACATTGGGTCATTCTTTATATCAAAGCAAAATCCTTTATATGTAATTTAAAGCAAAATTATTACTTTATTCTGCTTTGGATGTGAAGAATAAAATGTACTTTACCCATATTATACCTACTCTAAAGTTTATAAAATTTGTATTATAATAATAGTGGATGACTGAACTTAGAAAGTGTAGATGGTCATCTCCATTGGACATCCCTCAGTCTCTTGACCTTCAAAATAAATATCAGAGGACAAAGCCCACCCACCCTCTCAAACCACTGTGTGGGCGTGTGGAAAAGGGAGAGTTCCAGCAGCTGGTGCCAAACCAGTCCTGGGATCATACGGCCAGCCCTACTTTACCCACAAAACCACCACCAATAAAAATAATAATAACTGGACCTCCCACATGTCTGTGCTTTGATTCTCAACGGCATCAACTCATACTCCTTTACTAAAAGGCCAGAACACTTATGCATCAATAAAATAAAACAAAGCAGAATGCACACAAGTGTGATGTAGTCATCGTTCACGTCTTAAAGATGAAGGGACTGTGGCTAAAAGAAAAGAAAAAGTTTTAGTAACTCGCCCGCAGTTCCATAACAATCAAACCACAGGGTGGGACTGGAAATCAGATCCTCTTCTGTGTCTCCCAGTCTTGGATCCAGATTCTACAACAGCTGCAAGGTGAGAGAGGTGGGCCCGCACCTCCCCCGGCTGCTCACACTTCCTCCTCCATCTGCAGTGATTTAGTTCATTTCCCCCAACCACCCCGTGCAGACTGGATCTGAGAAAGGAACACCCAATCGCAGGATGCATTGCTCCTTTGTAAACTTCCTGGTAGTTCTTCCTCTTTTACCTAAGGTGCCTCCACGAAACTCAAGGAGCCTGTGACCCATTTCGATTTCACTGTGTGAAAATCTCATTTCTCACTGTCCCACATGAGACCCTTTAATTTTGTGGCCCAATAATGATTTTTAAATGATAGTCTTTCTTTTTATATTTTTTTGGGGGGGGTTGTCTTCCCTATATAATTTCTGATTAAACTCTCCTTGCACAATTATTCGGTCTAAATATAACTACCGAGAATTAATGTGGGTATTTGTTACAGTGCGTCATATTTTTGTTATTGCTGATAATTTTGTTTGGAGATTTCAAGGCCCTCCTTGGAAAATCACATTTAATAAGAAGTAATATTATTTAGATGTATTGGAAAAAACAAGTGTCAAAATTGTAGGCCCAGATCTCTTTCACCCTACACCTACCCTTCATCCCACTGACCTGCACTGTTTCTGTCTACAGACACTTCAGAACTGCTCACAGACAACTCCTAAGGACACTCCCTGCTCTAAATCTCGACACTCGACTCTAAGCCCTGGCCCGCTAAAGCAACAGGGGAGATATAAAACAAATTCATGCAATTTGAAGGCCAAAGAGGATATGTTGAAGAACTTTCATTCTCTTCTACATTTACTTGGTGTGGCCACTGGTTTCTTAAGTAGACTACATTTTAATTTAAACACACACACACACACACACACACACCTCTAGACCATTCTTATATACTATCTTCTTTCTACAGTACCCCACCTCGCATTATCACAGGGTTGTAGGCCTAACCAAACACTACCGATTTATGTTGACCACACACCCTCCAAACTCCCCAAACCAGTTAGGCATTATTGAGAGTTTTGCCATTCAAATATTTTCCCAGTTGTTTAGTTTGGTCACACCCACAAAACAAATGCCAAAGCTCTGTCACCCTGGTGGGCAAACACAACTCCTTTCCTAGCCGCTCCCAGACCTGCCACACATTTGGCCCGAAGCTGTTTTGCTGTTTCGTACGAAGGGAAGCCACTCAACTGCCTTTACGCCTTATTTTAATGCCTTATTATTTCAAAGGGATCTCTGTTCTTATTGACAATAATTACTGTTAACTCCCCCATCAAGTTCAAAGGCTCTAGTGATTATGAAACTTCTTCTAAGGACTAGCCGATTAATCCAGCTTGTTATTAAATTAGAACTATATTCTTGACCTGTTTTAATGAAGGTTTTATTATTTCTTTCCTAATAAGCTTAACTATCACCTTGAAATCACATTAATATTTTTCTAATCTGTATTATCTCTATTAGGGGTCTACAGCCTCACTCTTAGATGAGTGTTTAATCTCTCCTGTGATTTGGCTCCAAATTATCAAACTCATGTCAACTCGCTGATCTCTCCATATCCACCCTCCTAACACTGCCCTCCCACACATACGCACTTGAACCCTCTGATCCGACCAAATGATTTTATCCTTTGAGGTTTGGATGCACAATGTGCAGTGTATTAGCCTTTGCACTGAGGTATGGCTACTCCTTTGCTCTCATCGTCCCCTTCCAACCCAGCTGCTCCAGCCCCCTCTCTCTCACTGTATCTTGGAACCTCAAAAAACAAACGTGTGGCCTCTCCCACTCATCATGACACTTAACGCAGAGCGAAGACTCTGTCTCTCAGTCCTGACTCCACAGCTAGATCACAAACCTCAGCAAGTGGAGTTTTCTCCTGTACATCATCACGGCCTTGAAATTTGACAAAGGAGAAGGATCACTGGACTTGGATCTAAAGAACTGGCATGTGGCGTATCGTTCTAGCTATTATTTATCAGCAATCCAGTCTTGCATTATTCACTTGCCCTCCCCTTGGCCTCAGTTTCTCATTCATAAATTGGAGAGCACACTTTTCCCAACGACTTCTCTCAACTGTTGCAGGGAGCAGATGTTACCCTGGCAGGAAGCCCTGGAGTCATCTTGCCTCCCGCCATCTTTCATTTTCAAACCCAATTCATCAGTAGATTTTGCTGGCTCCCTTTCTGCACTGTACTTCAGTAAAACTATTTTCCTAACACCTCTAAAACTTCTATTCTGGCCTAAGCCCCATTGCTCTCACCTGGACCACTTAGCAGCCTTCTGGCCAAACTACCTGAGTCCTCCTTATCTGGTGGCCCCTGTAGTCTTTTACCACGTGACCTTTTAAAGCCTACTCTAGTTCTCTTCAAAAGTCTTCAGGGTAAAGGACCTCGATCAGAATGAGGCATAGGCTTTACCTGGGCCTCTCTTACTCTGTTTTGTCACCCTCTGTTCCCACAGCCAGTTTCCTAGGTCCAAGAAATGGGAAAGTCAGACCAAACCCAGAGGAAATATAGGAACAGGTAAGGGTTCAGTGAAATTTCTGCTCCAGCCAAACAGAAGTCACATCTCTGAACAAGGACAGATCAGATAGGAGTCTCTGAACAAAGGAAAGGGAAGATACCGAATACAGAAAAGTTCCATCCGGTCGTCCATTCAAACCAGAGATTCAAACTTGTAGAAGGTGCCTGATCCAGATGGTCAATGTCTGGGCTCAGGTGCCGGCAGCTCATTGGTCAGCGTCCAGACTCAGGCGCCGGCAGCTCATTGGTCAGCGTCCAGGCTCAGGCTCCCGCAGCTCATTGGTCAACGTCCAGGCTCAGGCGCCCGCAGCTCATTGGTCAGCGTCCAGGCTCAGGCGCCCGCAGCTCATTGGTCAGCTCTGCCTAGTAGGGTTAGGCAGCTTTGCAGGAAGCTGGTCCTTGCTTGCGGACATGACAGGTGGATATATTCGTAGCTGCTATATTTTTGACTCCAGGGATGCATGAGAGTCCCAATCACGTCCTTGTTGGTTCTTCTGTGAAAAGCAGGCAAGACCCCTGCAGGGCCTGTCCCCAGTATTTGACTGTTTTATTCCCTTTTGCATGGGCCCTGAGTGTCTTGCTCCCTCTCCCCTTCTCAGCTACTTCTCCAGCTGTTTTCTCCTTGTCACTCCTGAAACGTGAAGCATGATTCCATACACTCACTCAGAACTCAATCTTCTTCTTCCTAGCACAGCCTTCTGGAGTAGCCGTCTAGGTCCCTTCCAGATGACTTTCACTTCGCTGTGTCTTGAGGGCATTTCATCTCAGAGGTCTTCCAAATGAACCTCAATTAGAATACCTTCATTCACACACCATCTCTCTGTTCCCTACCACGTCTTATTTCTCTCCACCCTTTTTATGGGTTATGATATAACACGGACTCCTAGTTATATACCTAGTTTCTGTTTCCCCTCTGTTAGATTATTGCCTCAGGAGAGCAGATCACTGTTTTGTTTATTGCTATCTACCTAGCACCTTGAAAAGTACCTGTAACATAGCGTAAATACCAACCAAATAAATGCACAACTGAATAAATGAGTACAAGGGGGTTTATTTGAAACCATAACATTTTATCCAGTGATTCTCTGTCTTTGTTGTTCATTGAAGTCTTCTGGGAAATTTTAAAGAATACTGATGCTCAGACAACACCCTAGACCATTTATTCTTGGAATGGAGCCCAGGAATTTGTACATTGTTAAAACTCCCTAGATATTTCCAATGTATAACCAAGGCTGAATATCAGGGTTCTTGAGCATATAAAACAGCGTTTGCGTCCTAATAAAATCTGTGTTCTGTGCTAGCACCTCGCTAGCTGAGTGCTTGTAAATTTCAACTGTTTAATTAATACTTCTTGATCTGCTAACTTAGGAAATGACAATTTTCAATGCATAATGTACACACACTGAAAAAACTGTGACACAATTTCTCTTGTCCGCCTTTAAATTTGTATCCTGCTTGGAGAACCACAGTAATGCAATGACTACTCACTGCAATATACTCTCTCAGTTACCAAAGACATAAATTTTATCTAATATCCAAGAAATGAGAATAATATTTTTCATATGGTAAATTCATGGTATTTTAAAAATTACTTTTTGCAAATAATTTTCCTGTAGTTCCTCACAGATTAAATCAGAGACATTTATTGCTTTAGGGAAAGCAGATGCTGTCTAAAACAAAGACAACCTGGTTCAGGTGTAAGAAACAAACAAAATTTGTAAAGATGAGGTGAGACAACACTCTTGAAAGATAAACTTATGGAAGGAGAAAAGAACTTTATAAATATACAAGCTTCCTTTTAAATATAAGTGAGAAAAGTCGCAGAAATGATCAATAGTTTCTCAGACTTCTGGCTCTCCTGGCCCTTTTTCCATATTAGGAATCATTAGGGTCCAGAGAACTTCTGTTGGCTTTTATGAGCTATATTAATGAATAACCACTTTATTTATAAATTAAATTTGAGACATTTAAAATATTTATTATTTTAAAGAATATTTATATTTCTATAATGATGTTAAATCCATTATTTGTTATAAAAGTAATGTATTTTATCAAACAGTTATATTGCCCCAAGTCACATATAAACAGTGACTTTTTTATCTTTTGTGAAGTTCTTTAATGTCTAGTTTATTAGAAGAAGTTGGATTGTAGTAAACTTGCCTGCACTCAAACTATTTTAATTGCTTGTCTTGGTCCAAGTATGTGAAGAAAATTCAACTTCACCTAGTGTTAGTCAGCTTTCATTTACTGTAACAAGTACCTGAAAGAATCCTCTCATAAATAAGAGAAGTGTATATTGCTTCATAGTATTTGAATTTTCAGTCTGTGGTCAACTGACCCCATATCTTTGGGTTTCTGGCAGCCTGACCTAATAAGACCAAGTGTAACCTGTTAATTTCACAGTGGGAACAAAAGAGAGGGAGTCCTAAAACATCCCACTGGGCCTTGTCTTCAAAAAGTTTCCCGGGCCGCGGATTTAGCTCAGTGGTTCTGGCACCTGTCTTGCAAGCAGAGGGACCCAGTTTCAATCCCTGGTAACCACATACCATACTGGGTGTGGAGACTCACGCCCAGCAGCAATCAGTACCACATACCACAGTGCCGGGCATGGTGGCTCACGCCTGTCATCCCAGCACTCGGAAGGCAGAGGCAGGAGGATTGCTGTGATGTGAGTTTGAGGCTGAGCTCAGGACCAGCCTAAACTACAAAGAGAGACCCTGTCTCAAAAAACCTAAAAAAAGAAAGTTTCTGAAGCTTGCCAGTCATGTCAGCTGAGGACCAAGCCTTTAACATGTTGCCTTTGGGCGATATCTCAGATCAAAGCTATCCCATACAATTATATAATTTAAAAGGCAAGACACAATTACCATTTCAGATAACTGTTGAGTTCCTTAATATGATAACAAATCTCTACAGTGATAGCTTCTGAAAGCTTAAAATTTAGTTGTAATATGGAATTTGAATCTATAGCAGTGAAATTTCATGTTCTGCTATATACAACATCATTGATCTAGCTTGTACTTTAAGGAGAACTTCCACTCACACATACCTTTACAACATTACACATTGGCCATGTGGAAAATATTGGGTCACTAAGATATGCAGGTCTTCCAAATGTTGACAGTTTTTATTACTTAAAAACAAAAAATTACATTTCATTAGAAGTGCCTTTAAGTACTTGGAAGTAAGTTTACAGTGGTGGAAATAAATTTCTGAAATTCACATTTTTACTTGAAAGCTAAAGTCTCAATATTGATAACAAATGCTTTCCATTTTTCCTTGAATTGATAGATTTGCTTTAGTTATTTTTGAAAAAAATTTTCTCCCAAATACCTAAATCTACATAACTGTAATTTGTTGGTCAATCTTTCAAATAAAATTGGTGTTTGATGAAAAACAGGGCAAGTCCAGGAGGTTCGCAACTTGCTTCTGCTCCTTGAGGCAACCCTTTTGGTTCAGGTTGCAGCAGAAGTACTTTATGCACACTTCCTGTTTTGTTACATAAAATATTAAAAAGATATGTACTCAAGCATTCAGATTTAATAGATTTATTGAATCAAAGGTTCAGATTTAATTTCTAGTACTTCATCAAGGATTGTCTTTTATGAAATTGACTTTTTTCTTCCTTTATTTTTGTTATGTGATGTATGTTCTTCACAACAAAATGACTACTCACACTATTTAGTACCACTTGATTGACAGTAATTTTATCTACTGCTCTTTTTACATTAGTGTAACTGTCAACACATTTTGTAGAAAGCAAATAATGTCTTAATACTTCTTCACGTATTATACCTTGAGACCCCCATAAATGTCTCAGAGAACCCCAGTTCTCTGAGAGACATTACAGGGGCATGTCATAAAGGAAGCCCTAGTGTCTATGGATTTCAGGAAGCACTTACAGTCTATTCAGAGTAGAAAAAAGAAGAGAGAAAATAACAGGGTGGAGACAAAGTCGAGGGAATGGTACCAAAACCAACCAGAAAAGTTTGAGTGAAGTTACCTGAGGAAAATCTTTGTTTCTCTTTTTCTGTGTCTTTGCCCAGACAAAATGTTAAGCTCCTAAGGAGCGCCTGATATTGATCATGATATGAGCCTAACATGATGCTGTTCAAGAAGTAGATTAGAAGTGGCACATACTTAACACTATACTTAATAGTGAAAGACTGAATTCTTTCTCTCTACTTTGGGAACAAGGTAAGGATGTTTACTTTCATTAATCGCAAAACATAAAGTTCTATTCACAGAGGCAGAGCAAATAAAATCAAACATATTGGAAATAAAGAGATAAAGGTCTCTATTTGCAAATGACATGAATTTCTATAGATCAAAGCTGGTGCAATTAAACAACATAAAACTCCTATAAGTAAATAAAGCAAGCAAGGTTACTAGATATAAAATTGTACAAAAATCAATTGTATCTACTAAGAAAGAGTATGTGGAAACTAATAATATCACTTACAATCATATCAAGGAAGTTAAATACTTAGGTGTAAGTATAAAACATGCACAGGTTACGTATGCTGAAAAGTAGAAAATAATAATGAAAGAAAAAATATTTATTAAAAAGTCAAGTAATAGCTAACTTAATGGATAGACATACCATATCCATGGATGGAAAGACTTAGCAATGTCAACTGTCCCACATAATAAATTAGTTGAATTTCCTGTGAAAATACCAATAAGGTTTTTGTAGGCCAGGAAGGTCTGTTCTAAACTGTATATGGAAAAGCACAAATCCTAGGATATTTTAACACATTGATGAAGAAGAAAAGAGAACTGGGAGCTGATACTAAGACTCCTGAACTTCTGCAGTACCACTGCAGCACAGCTAGACTACAGAAGAGAAAATAAGGAACCCAGAAATAAACCCAGGTAGATAATCACAACATACACGTTTTCATAAAAGTAAATCCCAATTGTAATACAGTATGCACAAAAAGAAATAATATCATAGTAAAATATTGTGATTCTAACTCTGACCATTATTTATTTTAAGAATTGAAATATAACTTACATACCAAAAATCACCCATTTGATATACATAGTACAATGGCTATTATTAGATTTACAAAGTTATTCAACTGTCACCACTGCATAATTCTGCAATATTTACATCTTCCAAAGAAAAATCTTGTACCCACTATCTACCACTCTCCATCATGAAATGCTTGGAAATCACTAGTCTACTTTCTTTTTTCTTTAAATTATCTTTATTGGTACGTTATGAATACACATGATAATCACATTCAACATTAAGAGTTTGTACCAGAATATGACATGACTTGATTCTCATTTTTTCCCTTTTCCCCCTGCCCTGCAACCCCCGCCCCTATATACACAATCTTTGTTTTCTTTTTTCTTTATTATTACCACATTCATTTTCCCCTCATAATCTACTTTCTTTTCATGGACTTAGTTATTTTGAAACTTTGAGATACATAGAATCATCAATGTGTGGCCTTTTTTGTCTTTTCTTGAGCCAAGAAGAACTCATGGGTATACCAGAGGTACACCAGGATAATGTATAGATCCACCAAATATTTTGATGGCTCCTGAGAGAATTTGAATTGATTAGAATCATAAAAATACTATTCAAAACTGAGTTAACCTGAAAGAGTTTTAAACCAGATGAGACTAAGATACTATCACACATCTAATTAGATCAGTGATTCGAGTTTTCTTCCCCCTTTGCAAGGGAAGATAGATACTCCAAACAAAATGAGAACAGTTCTGGAAAATAAGGAACAACCTTTTCTTTTAAAGATCTGAATCATACTACTTAATCTTCTCAGCTCTTAGAAAGTCCCGTGTTGAGATCAGAAAAGCAAGGCCCAGAAATGTTTAATGACTGCTCGTGTAGTACACAAGTCCAACTCTACCTGCTTCCATATCCTATGATATTTCTGAGAAAAGGCTCTCTCTTGCTAAAATCAATGTTGGTTGCTTTTAATAAACATAAACTAGGAAGGATCACATATTTTAACATCTCATCCAAATCAAAGTTTACAATTTTTGTAGATGTTTAAAGCAAAGCAAAGCAAAACAGAATGTCTTAATTTAAAAAGCCATTTCTTATGAATTTCCAGTACATTTTCATACTTAAAATTTAAAACAGATTACTAAAATAACTTTTAAAATTTTTAATTAGTAGTCTATTATGTTTTCTTAATAACCAACTGGTAGTTATTGAGCATTTATTGATTGCCATACTACAAACCAAAGATAAGTGACATAGGACATTATAGATTGGACTGTATCCCCCTAAGAAAGATATTTTTAAATCTTCATCCCCAATCCCTTAAAATATATTCATATCTGGACAAAGAATCTTCATAGAAGTAATCAAGTTAAGTTTAAACTTCTTATTTTTTTGAGACAGGGTCTTGCTCATGTAGTTCAGGCTGTCTCTGAGCTCACTACGAAGACCGAGCAAGCCTCAAACTCACAGCAATCCTTCTGCCTCTACCTCCCAAATGCTGGGATTACAAATGTGAGCCACCACGACTGGCAAGTCTAAATTTTTAAGAAGTGTCCTAATCCAATGTAATTGATGCCCTTGTGAGATGGAGGAACCTTGGAATGGAAATACACAGGGAGGACATCATGTGACAACAAAGGCTGGAGTGGGAATGACAGAGCCACAAGCCAAGGGGTGCTCAGGACTAGCAGCCACCACCAAAGGAACATGGAACACGGCTCTGATGAACCCTTGATTTCAAGTTCTGCCTTCCAGAATGGTGAGAAGTTTTTCTTACTACCGAAAGCACCTAGTTTGTGGTATTCTGTTATGGCAGTAAGGAAGCTGATCCCAGGGTTTTAGGCAAGAAGGAGGGGCCTGCGGAGGCAAGATGCTCATGCACTGGAAGAAAGAGGAAGAGAAATAATGATGAGACAAGAACGAGGTGACGTGTTCAAGAAAAAGGAAGTTTTAATGCACCTACTGGTTTTGATTTTCTTAGAATTCAAAATACACAGAAAAGGGCCTATGTGACTTGGGAGTTGGAAACATAAGGAAAACAACCCACAAATCTTGCTTCCCAGATGTAGAAAGCTTCATCAGAATGTGTAGTCAAATTTTAAAAAATGAAATCAACCACTTTTCTTAGTTACTAGTGAGAATATCACACAGTGCAGGTGTGTGAGGCTATGCCCTCGACAGTACTGAGCCTCATTAGGAAAGAACGGGTTTCAGGGAATTTCTTCTTGGATTTTTTCAACACTGGCTTGGTTCTTGGATCTCAATGAAATAAGTCTCAGAGTTTTTCAAATCAGAAATGTATGGCGACCGTAGAAGAACCAGATAATTACTACTGGGTACATCACAAGAGGATGTATATGTTATTCACCACTCAGATTTCCATAAATGGTCTGTACAGGGTCCTGGGCAGGTTCTTGAGTGTGTCACCATGTTCTTCTCAAGAAGAAAGAAGAAAGCTGCTTTACCAGGGTGACACACAGTCTTGATTGGGCAGCGCTGGGAACTTTGCTGCTTATTCCACTGTGTCCTTGGGCCAGACACTGGGTCAGCACATACAGAGAGAGTCCTTCTTTCCAGACAAGTGGTACCAGCCTTGCTTTTGCTTCCCCTCCACCCAAAGACTCCTCTGTCCTTTCATCCCAGAATAGCCAGGTTCCTCAAACTGGCATGGATTCTGCTGGAAGGAATTCAGTGTCCTCCTTCATCCATTCAACACAAGGGTCATTTTGGTATCCTTGAGTAGGGACATGGCCTTTCTAACATTTCTGATATAAACTGTAACCAGGCAACGACATCACTGTTTGCTCAGTGCCCACCCTTTGGAATGGACTGATGGTGAGTCTTAGTGCACACCACTTAATAACTGTTTGACTCATGACAAATGTTTGGCACAGATAAGATGATGTAACAGATGAAGTTTCTCCAACTGCCAAGTGGGTGTGCTCATCTCTCAGAGCTTTGGTGTCTTCCTAAAGAGTTAAAGACCTCATAGTACAGTGGTACATACATACCCATATTTATAAGAGCAAAAGTCATAAGAGCAACATCTTGGGAGTAACCTACATGCAACAAGTGAGTGGGTAAAGATAATATGATACAATCCACAATGAAGCACTACTCTGCCATAAAGAAAGACTTTCAGTTATTTTCAGAAAAATGGATGTACTTTGAGACTATGTTAAGTGAAATAAATAAGACACATAAGCTTAACTATAACATGATTTTTCTCAAAGGGGAAGGGAGTGAAGAGATAGAAGTAAGGAGGAAGAGGGAAAGGGTCAGAATAAAAGAATTAAGATGTTTTATGTACACGTACCGACTCTTCACAAGGAATCTATCATTACATATGCAAACTTGTACTAATAAGAATAAATAAATAGATAGAAGGAAATATTTCCTTTGAGTTGGTCTCTTTTGCTTTAGAAATGAGAGGCTAATGCATATTAGGATTTTTAGAGAGATGGTCCATGATGGGGCCACCACCGGCATGACAGGAGATCCCAGGACCCTCCCAGAGACAGCACAGGCAAGTTTGTCTCAGTTGTCCTTTAAATAATTCAGTTTTATGCAGTCAGGAAGGGGTGGACAGCCTTGTCTCTCTGTGCTCGTAGCCTTCTTTCATCTCTCCTGCTCTCTACCCACCCATGGTCAAAGGCATTGCTTTCTAAGGATGCACAACCCATCTCAGGGGCAGTGATTTCCTGCCAATCCTGCTAATACAAGCCAGCTCTTCTCCCTTCCAGAGCAAGGCCGCCTCAGAATTAAAATGCCAAAGTCAGCCCTGTTGCTTCTTGTCCCGTCCCTGCCCCATCCCTTCCCAGGATTCTGCATTTCAGAACCCAGGAAATCCATCTAGAACCATCACACCAGGCTCAGTTCACTAGTAAGTGCTGTGGAAACCTTGCAAAGATGCTTCCACGGCCCCACCCAAGGCCCTGATCTCCCCGCACTCAGTGTTCGCACCTTTACTCTCCCCTCAAGGCTCCACCCTGCAGCCACAATGAGCACTTCTAAAACACCAAATGAGTTTATTTCGCTTTCCTGTTTATGACTTTCCCGTGGTTTCCCACCACTTAGGGGACTTAGGGTAAAGCCTAAGCTTCTTCCTGTAGCTTTCAAAGCCCCGAATGACCCCATCCTTTCTCGTGTCAACCTGGCCTCTTGCTCAGCTGCTCCTTGCTTGGATTTGGAGCTGCTTTTCACCCTTTGCTCATCCACACTTCAGGACTTTTGCACTTACAGCGCCCTCTTCCCGCTGCTCTCCTGCTGCATTTCCCATGGCCAGCTCCTCCACTTCCCTTCTGTCTCAGAAGACACAGTGCCTCTGCCAGTCCCAAGAAGACTTCATGGGGTAAAGCAGACTGCTGATCCACACTGCTCCTAGTTTCAGCCCTACTCTTGCTTCCTTCAAGAAACACAAGCTGAGATTATTGTGATCTATTTTAGTTTTGTTGCAGTTTAACAGGGTACAATGAGATGTGTACATTTCAATGTATAGCTTGATAAATTATTACAAATCTATACCTGTGGAATCACCACCCAAGTTAAGAAATCAACTTCACTACAACCTAAAAGATTGCCCTGAACTCTTTCTAAGTCAACCTCCCCCACAATACTTTCTCACCAATTTCCAGAGGTAACTTGTATTATGATTTTCTTGATAGCTCTGAACTTCATAGATAAGCAATCATACAACATGTTCTCTTCTTTCTGTGGATTTTTTTTTTTTTCTGAGCAGAATGCTATGCATTTTATCTTGTGGCTTTGTGTAAAATAACTGGCCCTTTTTATGACTGCAACATTCAATTATACGATTAACATAACTTTACTTTTTTGTCTATTGATGTGTATTTGGGCCATTTTCAAGTTGTAAATGTTTTGAATAAAACTGCCAAAGGTATTGCTGTATATTCCTTGTGACGAACTTCAAGGCACATATTTGATGATGAGCATATCTCTTGAGGTGGGATTTCTGAGTTATATGGCAGGCATATTGTTTGCTTTGCAAGTTACATCAGTAGTTCTGTTTTGATTTTTGCTTGTGTTTTCCCTGGTAGAGTTAACAACTGCAAAACTAGGGCTTGTGTTTTGTTTTTGTCTACATTCACTCTCAGTTAAATTGTTGAAACAAAAAGTGTCAGATTCTGTCCATTCAGTTTCTACCTCCTTGTTTTATTCACAGGTTTTGTTTTCTTCTGTCTCCATCTGGTCATTTCCATTCTGGGGACATGAGACCCCATCAGCTCATGTTGCTAAAGTCTCTATTCTCTTAGAGGTATAGTAAGCTCCAGAGAGAGAAATGTGCCCACCCTTTGCAGCCACCCTATACTCTTGCAAGAAGACCCAACCCTGCCCTATTGCCCAAATGTGAGTGAGGATTACAGTCCCAGGGCTGATCCATGCTCACTTTAGTGGAGACCTTGCAGGACTGAGTCATCACTGAAATTCTAACACACAGATGACTAGCATCTATATGTACTTGGCCAATTACTTCACATAAAATTAACAATGAACAACTTACTATTATACATTTCCTCATTACTAATTTAAGCACTACTGCTAACAGAGTTCTTCATTAACATTCATCAAATTAAACCATCAAACATTCCCTAAAAGTGACATCCAGTTTGAAAAAGTCTCTAATTTTTACAAGTTCAATATCATCTAGACTGTGGATTATAAAATGTAGTGCTTTTTATAAAAGGACATTGTTAGCTATGTTATGCAATAGAATAAATGTATTGTTCAAGTACTTTCACGGTGGAACACTCCTGTAATCCTCGCATTCCGAGAGGTTGAGGCAGGAAGATCACAAATTGGAGACTGGGATTAGCCAGCTAACTTAATGAGACCTGGTCTCTAAATTAAATAATAAAAGGGAATGGGGATGACACTCAATGAGAAGTGTCTTGATTCAATCATGGGTACCAGGGGACCAGAAGAAAAGCACATGCTGCACTGGCATTTGCTTTAGAAAAGAAGTGGAGGCATTCGTGTTAAAATTTATATTTTCTACATTCAAGTCCTTCTATAATGAATGAAATATTATCTCTGTGGATAGTCACAACCTGGTAGGCAGCACCTAGACTTGCTGCCAACCAATAGGAAGTAACACAGATGGAAGGATATTTGGGCCAGCTAATTAGATGACAAAGCTGTCTCAGTCATCAACTGGGATATCTCTCTCTCTCTCTCTCTCTCTCTCTGTCTCTCTCTCTCTCTCTCTCTCTCGATGGCTCTGAACAAGCAAGTGGTACTGGAAAGTATTGGGAAGCCCCATAAGGACAGAGCAAGGGCCAATGTCTATGAGCTAAGGGCAGCCTGCTGTCTACAGGGCCCTGATCACACTTTCCAGAAAATAAGCCCCTAAATTCTAAAGTCACTAAATGAACATTGCTCTGGTCAGTCTTCCTGTCCCTGGGACAGAATACCTGATACCGAGACTGAAAGGAGCAGAGGTGTAGTTTTGTGTGTAGTGTCAGTCCACAATCAGCTGGCTCTCGGGCCAGAACTTCACAGAAGGAAGGTGCAAAGGGGCAAAGTCCCCGTTCCTGGCAGACAAAAAGCAGAGCAGAGGAGAGCAGCACCGGAAAGACATAGTACAGACCCTCTGAAGTCTCTCAGTAGCCCGCCTCCTTCACGTGACCCAACATCATACCAGGTGTGGACATCAGTATGGTGACATTCTCACGATCTGATCACCTCTGCAGGAGTCTCTCAATCCAGTCAAACTATCGATTAATACTAACTGCCACAGACCTCAATTCTGCTAAAAAGCATGTGAGTCTAACAGTGGATCCTTGTCTGGCTGAACCCCGGATGAGACTGCAGCCCTAGCTAACACCTTCACGGCAGCTTTATGGGACCCAGAAGCGTAGAACCCAGGTGAATTATGTCCGAAATCCTAATGCACAGAAAATGCAAGATGACAGATGTGCACTGTTTTAAGCCACCAAGTTTGTGGTAATACTGTTTCACAATGACAAGAGTTAATACATTTTGGAACTGCATTAACTAGCATGTATTAAGAGCATATAATATGTAAAATGCAGTACTGAGAACTAGAGACAGCATATGTTTTAGCATATGTATATCATTCATATACAAAATGATCATTCTGAGGTCATTCGAACTCTGTGGAATCATTTTAGAGACATTGAGTAGTGATATAGTGACAATATGAGATAGCTCATTATGGTACCATTGATCTTACATTATATTTTTTCAACATAAATTATTTATCACTAAGAAAGATAAACTGTTTGTGACAAAACAATCTTACTTGTCCTAGTCATTGGACCTAACAAAATTATCACATGTTAGTAAATTTATTGACAAGTCTTCAAGTTTCTGAAAGAAGATTCAAAAATGTCCCATCACAAAAGGATTGATAAGGGCAAATGACACATGTATACCACCATGACATTGAAAATTTTCTGGGAAGCTAAGTTGGAGATATAGGAAATGCAATATTTTCATGATATGAACTTTTCCCAATTTAAATATCAAATTAATATTTCTGATTATATGCACTGGATACTGTGGTTAAATGATTCTGTATTCCTGTGGTTGAATAATTGGAGCTGTCTTGGTTTTTAGCAACTGTGGATTCTGTGGTTAAATTATGTTGTCTAGTTTTGTTTCAACAGCTATGTGTGGATGTACATGTGTGTGTATTTGTAGGTGATTTTCACACAAGTTACAGGTCACTGTAACTAAACCGCAGAAACTGAAGAAAGTAGCTAGTGGGACAGAAACTCTTGGAAGTCACCACTATTTCTGGTTTTAACCTTGTCTATGAACCATGACTATTTATAGGGAACTTGAAATCACTTCCATCTCATAAACAACGAGTAAAATCTCTGTTATTAATATTTAGAGATGATTTTCATGAAGGTCATTGTAGGATAGAATTTTCCTCCTTCACACAATACATAAAATGTGTCTATTTTTCAATTCATTCATAAGCACAAATATTTTCTAGGAAACAAATGTACTTCCATTATCTTAAACTTTCTAATTCTTCAAAATTTAAAAAAATTTATTAAGTTCTAAGGTATTGATTTATGTTGTTTTTATGTTGTTAGGCATTTTAGTTTGGTTTGGTTTTGGTTTGGATTGGTGGTACTGGGGATTTAACAGGACCTTGGACATGAAAGGAAAGCACTGTACCATTACGCTGTATCACTCATCCATTTATCAGCTTTTAATTTTATAAAAATGTAGTTGCCTCTAAAAAATTAATAAAGTCACACAAATAAGACTTTACATATGAGAAAGCTGGTTATTAAAACTAGTTATGCAGTGAATAGGTGACAATATCACAAGGACTTTATAGCCAAAGGTTACTATTTTGATCCTGGGCCTTCTAACCAAAATAGCTTTTAACCTGTAATCATAAACTATTGTCAGCTAGGCATTCCATCCTCCAAAAGCAATACGTGACATTATGAAATTAAATGTAGTCCTCTTATACTTCTCTTAAAAGGGGTTATTAGCATGTTTGAAGAATGGCAAAAATTATTTTCTCACTACAAATAATGTTGATAAGGGATCATACGCATACTCTGCTGAGAGCAGAAGTGGAATGAATTGCTTTGATACACAATTTAATAGTAATACTAAGAACATAAAGCAATTAATTCTCCCTGGCTCAGTAGTTTTTCCAGGAATCTGTGGCATAAGAATTAAAAACATATGCACAAAATTCCCCATCACAGATTATTATAATATAGAAAAAGAAACTGACAATACATGGACATGCTCACCTTAGAAAATACTAAATAAATTTTGGGAAATCCATGATAAAATTATAAGACAATTTGCCACTGATAAATTGAGATTTATAAGAGCATGTAATGATGAAAAATATTTTAAGATTAAGGGAAAAACAATATGAAACTCTGTTGGAAGATATACAAGGTATAGAAAGAAATGTAGCAGTGAGTTCATAAAGCTTATCTCTGAAATGATCGTAGGTGATTGAAAATGATATAATTTTAATTTCTATCAAACATGTCTTATAACTATTATTTCAGTAAGCCTGGAGAGTGACCTTACCCCAGTTGTAGCTGTCTAGTGAAGAATTAGGGTCTGGCCAGTGTATGGACCTGTCACAAGTCAGAGAGACACAGCCTTCCCTGAGGGCAGTATTCTCGGAGACCACCATATTGGCTCTCGTAGAGGAATTTCAAAAACACACAATGGTTTTGGACTTATGATATCTCTTCCAGGCCACTTGGAGAGCTTCAGAAATACTGGGGAAAGACATGGAGACACCTTTCTATTTTGTAATATGAGAGCAATAATATTTGTTATTTGCATGGTAAAGGAAAAAGTAATCCAACGGTTGAAAAACATAGGGAGAGTTGAATTCCCTAGTGGTGAGCACACACCAAGTGTGCAACTCAGGAGCGTCCAGCCACCCTCTGGGTCTCCTCTGCCTTGCAACAGGTGGCAGTATGGCCACTGCTGAAGTCCGGCATGGCCCTGTGACTTGCTTTGGCCGGGGGTCCATGAGAAGGAACATGCTTCACTTTTGGATCACAAGCATACACCTTCCTCAGGCAAGATGCCAAGTCTCAATCCAGACAGTGGAGAGGCGGTCAGTCCCAAGCCTCAGTGTGAATAACATGGACTAGTCTCTTGCTTGCCAGAGGTAGACATGAGCCCCGAGTTAGAATAAATCACTGTTGTCTGAAATAATGACATTTTGAATTTCTACCACAGCACAGCCTGGCACTTTATGACAGATTCATCAACCCTTCAAGGAAAATGTGTTAAGGAAGAAACGGAGACTGAAAGGTGGTAAATCAATATTTTATATACACTCATAAATTCTATTGAAGAACTTATTGTACAAGATCCTTTTAGAAGTTAAGAAATGTTTTACATTTTTGTATCATTATATCCTAATAAATTTGTGCATCCATAAAATTTTAGTGTCCCGGGAAATGCAAATTAACCTTCATGAATTTTTGAAAATCCTGCAAGTAGTTGAAAGTTCTTAAGAAGTTGAACATACCTATCAAGTGACAATGCCATATTTATGAAAACAGGGATTTAGTTTTCTTTTCACTAATATGTTTAAAAGAATCTGTTAGATCATTACTGAACTAGGGACAGTGGCAAGGAAGGTACAAGATGTGTTAGAAGCATCTCGCATTTACGGAAGGTAATGAAGTGTTAGGCAAATAAATAAAAGGATTATGTCATATCAAAGAGATAAAGGAGATTTGGACAACAAAGCAAATAGCATGTTAGATTACAGCCTAAAGAATAAGATAAATGTTAATACCTCCATATAGACATTAAATGGCTAAAGAAAGAAAGAAGGAACAAATCCTCCTCATGGAAGAGATTCAAGTAACATATACAGATTTCTCCTGTTCCAGGTGTTGAACATCCATTGTCGCCATGTTACAGCCCTACGGATGGCTCTCTTTCTCTCCTTTGCTGATACCAACAATGAACTCAGGACCTCATGCTAGCAAGGAAAGCATGGAGCCAATGAGCTAAATCCCTGGCAGTTCTCTTTTAAAGAACATAATATAATAAAACGAAACAATATTAGCAATTTAATAATTGGACAAACCTAAAACCACTATGTTAACTAGGTTGTGAAGTGAAAAATCACCTGTGATTACATGTGGACACCTTCTAGCTCCTAACAACAGGATGAGGGAACACTCAGCCTCTGTGCAGTTGTTTTCCAAATGCCCTCACTCACGAGAAATGCAACAGAGAAATGAGCAGCAAGGGACCTTCTACAGGGTACTAGGCCAGGACTCCTAAGACTCTGAAGGCCTTTAAAAGCAGCATCATCAAGACATTGTTACACAGCAGTAGAAACCAGAGGGTCACGCCAGCTGAGTGTAATGTGATTTCGTGGATGGGATCTTGGAACAGCAGGAGGACATAATGCACCAGTGTTTGCTTGTAACATCATGATACAGGATAGTGACAATGAAAGAATCAGAAGAAAAGATATGAGAACTCCCAGGAGTAGGGCTGAAATTTTTGCATCAATCTAACATTTTTCCAAATTACAAAAAATGGATAGTAATGGGATGGATATTATCCAGATATGTGTGTACATGTATATATATAGCCACACTGAAACCCAATATTTTATAAAATTGATACTAACAAAAAATATTTTTAAAATAAGACCATTGAATGAAATCATTCAACTTTCATTCACCAGGTGGTTACTCCTTTTATATCTTTGTATAACCAATTGGCCCCCAAAATGGCAGCCTTTGGACTTTACTCCTGTCAGCTATTCAAGGTAAGCAATTGGAAGCGAAGCAATCAGAGCAATGTATTAAATACACAGTGCCTAAGCATAAAAGCTTGCATTCAAATTGCAGACACAATTGTGAAGCTGTATTATAATAACTTTAAAGAGATCTTTAATCAGTGCACTGATGTGTGTTGTTAATTGTATTCGAACACAACAATTAAGACAAAAGTAATAAAGCTTTCTGTGGCCTGGGCGTGATCTTCTAGTTTTTACATTTAACCAGCATACCTGTAAATCTGCCAGATAAGTAGGTCTTGTTTGATAAGAAAGTGAATTTAAAATATTGGATAGCCTCAGATATATCCAGCTATAAACCCTGTAGTAGGGTATACAATGAAGACCTCAGAAGTAAAATGGAAGTACAGAAATTCTGTGGCCTTTCAAATTAAAATGTCCCTTCTTCTACACCTAATTTGAATAATATCAAATGTAGACGTCTATATTTTTTAGATTTTTACCCCTAAGTCTTTCTCTTAGCTTTGTGTCTCACATCATCTAATACAGTGCTTGCCAACTAAAAAGTGAAGGATATTTTAAATAAGTAAAATTTTTAAACTTTAATAATTTTTAATAGTGATCATTGTTGACTATCAACACTCAGGTCCAAATAAGTGAAGGACAAGAAATTTCTTCCCTATGTCTTAATTAGAAAAACCTCCTAAATTCTACATTCCGATCTTGAAATGTGCAAATACAAACAAATAAAACAACTTGAATTATAACTCAAGTAGGAGAAAAAACAAAAAGAAAAGTTGTATACTTTTATCTTGAATGACACCGACCTCTGTCAGATTTCAAACCCCACCTTGTTCTTCAAGGTCCATTTCTAACAATTTCTCCTCCATCATAACTTGTCTGATCTTTTCCGTCCCCACCCAAAGAAAAACAAATCTGTCTCCAAATTCTTTCTCACCTCACTCGTACTGATTTTATGACACATAGTATTTCTAAATGGTTGTATTGTTGTCTGCACATAATTCCATTTCCAGACTATATGATGCATTTTTTGACATCCAAGTCCACGTGTAGGGCACTGCCAACACTTCCCTGTACCACGGAGAGTAAACACCAAGGGAATGTCGGTGAGAAAGCGAGTGAAAGAATGTTGAGGCTTGTTGGGACTGAAGTCTTTGAACATAGGCTCTTTGGCATCCTCCGCACTGAAAATGTTTCAGTGTCATTTCACTTACATCCAAAGAGCTTCTCTAAATAAGCCACTGTAAGAAAAGATGCCCCTTCTCTGGGATTTTCCAAATTCTCTCAGCCTAAGGTGGTCAGATCTGGCATGTCAATAAAGTCAGACCCAAGCGCCTGCTTTGATGCTGAGTCTCAGCTGACAAGACATGTGCCGCTGATATAATAGGTTTTGTGCACAGAAAGGCGAGGCTTTGCAAAGTTGGAAGTATCTTCACAGGTGAGAAGACAAAGATCTCCGACCTGACCTGCTTCTTTCTCACAGCCCAGGTCCCCGACCCCGGCCTGGAAACACATCAAAGGCCACACCTTCCCTCCTTTTTATGCTCTTAGTTTGCCATCACTCCCTTACTGATTGCACCTTTGCGACTCACCAGTCAAACAATGCAGCTATTATGCTCCTGGGAGAAGAAGGGTAATTACTTCCATGGCCAGATGCCAGGAGTAAGTTTTCTTGTGTCCAATTACTGTGTGGTACAACGGCTGAAGCTGTGTTTTTAAAATTTGTTTTCTTTCTTTCTTCTTTTTTTAAGCATTCACTGTCACACTGCCAGACACTGGCCCTGAGCCCCACTGTCAACACAGTAGAGGTAGCGTCAGTTTGAACTTGGGTTTCATAATCGTTCACTGTCTCCTCACCTGGCATCTCATTATATCTGTATCTTCTTATCAATGTCAATAAGCAAGGGCAAATCAGCAGCAATAGAGAAGGAGATGCAACCCCAGAGTTTCCACTTCTCCATCCAAACCCAGGTTGTTTTCATCATTGACTGGTTTGGGTGGAGTGACAGTTATCACAAAGGGCATGGATTGGTTTGGCTGAGGCAAGGATGACCTGAATAAGAGAGAATGGGGACAATGCTGGGGCCATTGGCTTTTGAGTAACATCTGAAAACTCCCACTGGCCCTTTCCATCAGTTCAACCAAGATTTGTGAGCCAATCAAACTAAACACAAATGAATGACATAGGTCCCGGCTATTGAATAGCATTTCTTGTCTAGAGGACAGATGTCTGTTTTGTGAGGCTTACCTAAAGAGGACAGTATCTCTGAGAATGCTGCTGTTTGCAATCAACTGTAATATTTATCACCAATATTTCAAAAAAATACCTTCATGGGCCAAATATTATTTCATTATCTCAGGCCAGTGTCTGTTTCATATTATCTCATGAGTCCCTGAGAACTACTGTACCAAGATAGGATGGCTGATTCCATTTTACAGAAGATCCTGAAGACTGGCAAAGCTAACACTGCAACATTACAAAGCTAAAAGGCAAAAGATAGATTTGTTTTACTCTGAAATACAAACTCTCAACCACTCAGCTGGAATGGGAGCAAACCTCCCCCCTCCATCAGACTGTTTGTAGGGAACCAAGATCCTGATGGCATTACAATACTTCAATACAAAACACATCAGGTAGGGTCTAGAAAGATGTCACTGCTTCTTTGCTGTAGGTAACCAATTGCATTGCCTGCCAGGTGGAATACAAATAACCTGACTTGTTGAGGTTGCCACCATCTTACCACGGAGTATCCAGTATGTCATCCAACCTTTGAAAACCTGAATAAGACAAAAGGCATCCACTTCTTTGCTTGTTGCTTGTCTGCTTGAGAGGGGATACTTCACCTCATCTTTCATCTCATTCTGTCTTCTTCTGCCCTCACCCCACTGGCTTTCTGGGGTACAGCTTGCAGACAGCTGGCCGTGGGACTTCTCAGCCTCCATCACCAGGTGAACTCTTCACAGTAAGTTGTTTTCCATACAAATGTACATCTTACAGTTTCTAATTTTCTAGAGAATCCTGACTAATATATCAGATATTTTAAACAACTAAAGAACTACTAACCAATCATAGTATCCTGCAGCTTACTAGAAATCGTCACTACTTGACCCATTAACTAGACCCTGGAATCTAATAAGCAGGATCATGTACCTTTCTCATGTCACCCCAGGCCACACAATAATGTCAGCATACCTGTTCCCATGTGCAAAGACTACTTTTGCTTCCTATATATCAACAGTTCCTATAGGATGGCTTATGATTTTGTTTTGCACAAAGCTGTGTTCAGATTCTCTTTTTCATTCATATATATTTGCAGTACATCATGATTACACTCCCCATGAAGAGTTTATGTAGCATGTCTTTTTTTATCCTCCTTCCTCTTTGCCCTCCTGTGTCCTTCCTCTCTTGGTTCTCTTTCACTTGGAGAAAGATCTATCTCCCTATTTTTTATTATCTATCTTTTGTTTTGCTTTTGATTTATATTTTGTGCTTCTCATGTAAGAGAAACAATGGCAATATTTAACCTGTGTGTCTGATTTATTTCACTTAACATTATGGTCTCAATGTATAGATTCATTTCTGCATTGGACCCTAGTGACAGCAGGAGACTCCCAGTTACTCTGGATCCACAAACACCATGACTTGTGAAATAGAGTCAACTCATTCTCTAAGAGTTCTTCAAACTCTTCTGGTTTGACAGGGGTACAGATAAGAAGCAATGAGAACTATACCATTTATTCTTTGTTATCCCACCCCTTCCCTCTTTTTCTCTGTCTGTCTCTGTCTCTCTCTCTTTCTCTCTCTCTTTCTGTCTCTCTCTCTCTTTTCCCTTCACAGATTGTAATGGATTGAATGCTTGCATAGATCAAAAGTTCATTCCAACTCTAGTGCTGTAATACCAGGAAGCAGGGTCTTTGAGAAGTGATTCAGACTAACTGACCAGAATTAGTATCCTTATCAGTTTCCTGCTTCCTCTTTTCACCAGGTAAATTTTTAAGGGGAAAAAAAAAATTGGATGGCTGTCTATGAATCAGGAAGTTAGTACTGATTGGGCCTTTAATCTACCAGCACCCGAATCTTGGATTCTCCAGCTTACAAAGTTTTTAAGAAATAAATGTATATTGTTTAACCCACGTAATCTATGGTATTTTGGGATAGCAGTCCAAGCTGTCTGTTATACAAACATATATGATTCTCTTCATTCTATTTCTCCCTCTTGGTCTCTGTACCCCTCACCTCCTACTTCCCTCTTTCTTTCACACACACACACACACACACACACACACACACATCTCAAATACTAATGTACACAGAATTTTTATATATAACATTCTTATAGACAATGGATACTGCTTGAGGGGGAGGGGTCTTTTCCATCCGACTTTAAATATTTAAGTTTAAATATTAGATCCTTGGTCATATAAGTCCTCCAGACTTTACATGATGTCATCCATTGTGTCCTTCATCCCTTTTGTTTCCTTATGTTCTCTTTTATCTATTCTCCTTCATTTCCCTAAATTTTCATTTCCATATAGCAAAGGACATCTCAGCTCTCTCTTTGTCCATCTGTCTTCTGCTTCCAAGCTCATCCTTTATTTTTCTGGTGGCCTTAGGAAGTTTCATTTACATTTGCATTTCCTTAAAGAAAAAAACATGTACAACTATAAAGCATGGCACTGTAATAAAAAGTAATTTTCCATCAATCTTGATAATTAGAACTAATTAATTATAAATTCAAATTTGCAGATTAGTCTAGGGGAAAATATAAGTGGTTCTTGATATTATCAAAGGGCCTTTGATGAAGTCACAGCTTAACTTAATCTAGTAAAGCAAATCTGTATTATGTTTCACCTATAACAGCTTTAAATAAATTACAAGGTACAACGTTATTATTATTACAATTCCTTAATAATTATTTTAGTTGCTTTCCATCACTTTGCCTGCAATTCCAGTGATATCTCCTCTCTATTTTAGCTAAGATTATTGAAGAGGATGCATGTAGATCATAAATAATATCCTGGCAAAGCTATGTAAGGCTAGTTACAATAAAATAGGAAGGCAGTTAGAACATGAGTGAGCTGGAAAGTGAGACAACGGTGGATGTATATTCTGGCTTGGTCACTTAGAACTGTACAACAATTGCTTGATTAATGGTCTCTGAAATGTTGAAGTTTTTAATGTTGAAGTTTTTGCCCCCAGTAGCTGTAAATGTGACTTTATTTGGAAGTAAGCCTTTGCAGATAATCATTAAATCAAGATATGGTCACTCCTTTTGGCCCTAATCCAATATGGTTGGTGGCCCAATAAGAGAAGTTTGGACACAGTCACCCACAGAGGAAAACCCATTTGCTACAAAGACACACAGAAAAGCGTGCCACACAACCACAGAGACAGAGAGTGGAGCAATATTGTACAAGCTAAGAATTCCATGAGTTTCTAGCCAAACAGAAGCTGGAAGAAGCAAAGAAAAATAATCAGAGGGAATTTTTGCTACTGACACCTGGAATTCACGAATGATGAGTACACACTTCTGCTGTCTTCAGTCTGCTGGCATGTGGTACTAGGACACTCAGTTTTCACCCTGGCATGGAAGCCCTAGAAAAGCAACATTCTAAATCTCAGGGATTCCATCTGTATAAGATGCAAACAAGAATATTAATGGTAGTACTTCCCTAGAGAGTTCATTACAAGGATTTGGAGAGCACATTGTATGTCACGATCTTCGCACAGTGTCTGGCCCATATTAACTGCTCAGTACATGCCAGTTTTATTAACAAATGTTAGCTATTTTCAGAGACAAATAGCTGAAGGGCCTGCATCCCAGGTGGTTATAATTTAGGTCTTTCATTCATTCATCAAACCCAAGAACATTAATCATCCCTCTTTTACCTTTGCTCTGCGCGTCTAACTACAGAATTCATTATAACCATGTACTTGTTAATAAGAAACTTGCCATAAAAGTTATAAAAGTAATTGAATTGTAAAGAATAAATCATCAACGATGAGCCACTGGCTGTCACCTTGAGACCCTCCTCACCTACACTGCTAGACATTGCTATCCAGAAATGTATTGAATGAAATAATCTTTGTCAGTCATTAAGATCTTGCTGGTCCTTGTAAGATCTTCTACCTTCCTGTTTCTTTGGATTCTGTAACCATGAAGATCCACTCCTGCCCAGATGTTACTGACTAGGCCTTGCTCTGTTAATGTAAGGACTCTCCCATTCAAAAGATACGTTATGGTTTGACCGCCCCAAAGTCTAATTCTGTATGCCTTTTCATTTTCTAAAATAAATATTCATTATTTTAATGACAAAATGAGGTAAGATTTTTAGCTCTCAAGTCTACTATCAAGTTGAACAGATAAAGAAAAATAAAATGGAAAAATAATTATAATTTTATAATTTATAAAAATAATTTATTCCTAAAGCAAGTTTATAAAATATAGTATTAAGTTACAAATCCTGGGCTCCAAATTTGTTTTTTTCAGCTTCAGTCTCTTCATTTGAAAATGGCTATAAAAATAGATGACCTCTTAATCTCATCGTGGAAAATTAATATCAAAAAGGACCTGATATAGATCTGTTATGAACTCAGCGCCCAGCCTCCCACTTCCCCCCCTTTGCATCTCTATAAAATTTGAATAGTCATGAACGCAAAAGAAAACACAGTCCCAGTGGCATAAGGCAATGTTATCTGACTTTTGATTTTTTTTTAAACTAAATCAAGTAGAAGATAACTTCTGACATGGTTCTCAAGAATCCTGGCCTCTCGTAGCCACATCCCCGTATAGGTTTCTCTCCTTAAATGGAAATTGGCTTTAATAACTCACTTTTAATGGACAGAAGACAGCCTGAGGGATGGAAATTAGTATTCGGAATATGTTATAAAAACACAAGACTTTCATCTTGTAGAGCCTCCCTTTTTGTCTCTTATTGGCTGCGATATTCTGAGCTGCCTACCACAGGGAAAAACATAATAGCCAATGAGGGCAGCCTCACAGCGACAACCCAGTGAGAGCCTTGTAAATGGATGTTTTCCTACCTGAGACTCCAAATACTTTGGTATTTTCAGCTCTGCATGACACCTTGATTATAGCCTTATAAAGACCTTGAGCTAAGGCACCAGATTTTCGACCTGCACAAACTCTGAGATAATGAATGCTGTTGCTTTCAGTCACTCAGCTTTGATGTGATTTAAGTAGCAGCAGATAACAGCAGGATTTTCATGCACTCATTCTGGATGGTGTTTACCAAGTGGCTATGAACCAGTAATTATACTTTATTTTATTAAATACACACACACACACACACACACACACACACACACACACACACATTTTCAAATAAGAATTTGCTGTTCTTTTCTGGTCCCTTAGTCCTCTACTCCTAGGAGGCACAGCTGATGGAGGAGGTGATGGCTTTTCCCCACCAAATTCTTTACACTGACCCTCAACGCCTTCTCTAATAGAATATCTGCCCCGTCAGTGTTGTCCCTAAAGCTGTCTTTTCCCTCAGAGCGCTATTTCACATGACCCACAGGGGAGGCTTCTGCAGATGCCAATCCATCTTCAGGGAACAATGGCTTCTGGGAAGTCCTTGCCATGGAGAAAGGCCTTGCAGCTGAATTGTCAAGCTAAGTGTCAGCAAAGTGATGCCTGGACAGTGACAGCGACCTCACTGACAAGACCCCTGGAGGAACTGCTCTGCTAATCAAGACAGGTATGTCAAAGCTGATTTTGTTTAGACAAACATTACTGAGGTTTGGATTGACGTGCAAAAAGTTATACTATATCGTTTAACTCAAATCTCTTTCAGATCAGCAACTGGAAGTGGAAATAACAATGTAGTTGTGGAAGTGCTTTTGTATCAGCTGTCAAAGGTTTTATTCTTATGCCAATCATAAAGCAAAAAGTATAATTAACTTTGAAAATAGTAGTCAGATAATAACAAATTCCAACCTATTGTTTTGTTTTCATTGACTTAAAAATAATAAAAGCATATATTCACTCAACTCACTGTCATGATTTAATTATGCAGTGACAATAGCTATGTGTTAATGTCTCCGAATTGCCCACTCTTTATACATCAGGTAATATAGTGAGCATAAAGTAGCTTTTTAGGCCAAGCTTCACAGTTACCTATTTTTCAAAACCCAGACAATCATAAACAGAATCTCAGTCGTGCTGAGTTTGTCACTGCTGTCATCGTACACTTGGAAAACAAGTGCCCTCCTGCCAGGCTATCGCCAGTAACAGCCACCCAGGGGCCTCCGAGAACACATTTTTCTTAGAACTGGTAGTGTTTACTTTCTTAATTTCCTTGTCCAAGCACAGAACACAACAGAGACATAAGGGAAAGTCTCAGCAGGAAAGTATTTTCCATAACTACCCTACAACGTCATTATATTCAAATCACCAGCTGAAAAGAAACTAAGAGGTTTTATTTTTTCCCTTCACTAAGGAAGAAAAACAAAGAATAAATAATGTCATGTCCTAGAGACTGACCGTGGCAGACAGCTAGCCTGAGAAGCTGAGGTTCTGCTCTGTTGCATGGGGTCTAAGTCTAGTGAAGGTCAGAACTTGGGAGGCCGCGACTAGACAGAGACCAACAGAAAGCAGCCCTGTCCATGGGCTAAACTGAACAAATACCCTCCCAAGATGCACTGCTCTGCCAAGGTGTGCCTCCTTTTCGATTAGTCTCCTGAAATTGCTTGGCATTGAGATCACCTCCAGGAAGAACACGGAAGGAGCAGTCACTTTCTCATGATCTGTTTTCAGAACATTAGACTCTGAGATGTTGGCCACAGCTGACTGTGAGACGTGCCCAGCTGGTATCTGATCAGAGCGCAGAGAGGCACACAGATCTCCGCCTTCCGCGGCTCCGCTTAGCTCACTGGGCAGACACTTAATGCACGTTTGTGACATGAATGAGCAAACGGCGTCGCTTAGTGACAAGTTTGAGATTTGTCACAAGAAGGGGTTCCTCACTCCGAAGGTATACAATCCTACGGGAAGGTCTGAGTACAGTCTCCTGTGCTTCTGAGATTGCTGTGTGCCATCTGGAGCTGCCAGTCAGGCCCCAAATGAGCTCAGGCATTTGGCCTGATACATGGGACAAGTCTAGTTATTTTTCCATTTTACCCTGTTCAATGAGCTCTCACCTGCAACCTAACTTCTTGCTGAATTGCCTGTCTTTATATTTATGAATCCTCTTGGCCATTTGATTAATTATCCTATACATATAACAAATTTGCACAACCTCCAAAATGAGTATGTATGTGAGAGGGTGAGTGTGTGAGTGTGCGTGTATGTGCATGCTGTCTGTGTGTCATGTGCATACAAGGCTTGACAGGCCTATGTGGCAACTCACAGAACATTATTCTGGGGAAAGCACCAGACGTAGGCTTTGCTAACAATGTCACAAACTGAACTGGAGTTCTCTCATTAGTAACCTCAGTTTTAACATGATAAAACACATGCCTTATAATAATGAAGCTTAGCATTCAGAGAAATGAAAAATGTTTCTACATAGTATTTGAAAGGCTAATTTCATCAGACATGTTTCTTAAATCAGTATGCAATAAAGCCTTCAACAGCTGACATCCCCATGCAGTCTGAGGGGTGGGCTGCAGAGAGCATGGACTTCATATTTACTATGTCTCCTCTAGCACTGAAGCTCTGTGGAGCAGTCTTGGGCCCTGCCACCTGGGCTCCTTCCAGAGTGAAATTTGGGAACGAACTCTGAAGGAAGGAAACAAAGATTTTTCTCAAGTTTGTGAAAAAAAAAAAAGCCTCAGTTCTTTTCCAGATTGAAAAGAAAATGGAGATATTCACTGTACTGGAAATAAAGTACATATTTTTGTAGGTCAAATCTTCATATGTTGTTGGAAAACGTAGGCATTGGATAAAACCATTGTGAAGCCAGGTGCAGTGGGGCAGGGCTGCAACCTCGCACTCAGGACGCTGTGGCACAAGGGTCCCAAGTCTGAGCAAGAACCCCGCTCCAAATAAAAAATGAAA
>PVIR01005732.1:0-45495 GCA_004026965.1 Petromus typicus
GTTTTGAACATAAATGGGTGTTATACTTTGTCAAACGCTTTTTCTGCATCAATTGAGATGACCATATGGTTTTTGTCCTTGAGCCTTTTAATATAGTGTATAACATTTATTGATTTATGTATGTTGAACCATCCTTGTATACCTGGTATGAATCCAACTTGGTCAGGGTGTATAATCTTTTTGATAATTCTCTGTATTCTGTTTGCCAATATCTTACTGAGGATTTTTGCATCTATGTTCACTAGGGACATTTTCATAATTAGAGTGAACAATGGCCTTGGTTGTGGGAAAAAAATTAGCCCTAGACCAAATGCTTCTCATGTTCTATATAATAAAACTTTAATATAACCTTTGAAAAATAATTGAATTGGTTCTGTTTTAATCATGTCCTACAGCAGGGGTTTTGACCACCTTTCCATTACTGGGACAAGTTAAGTAAGAAAAATTTTATTTTGATTCAGGGTTGGCCAACTCCAAAACAGAAGCATCTGGCACAAGAAAGACGTTCAACTATTGCATCTGGGAAGCAGAGACTGGAGTAAGGCTGAGAGAGGAGGTGAAAGGCTGGGGAAAGGTTTTATCCTTCAAAAGGCAAGTCCCTAGTGACTCATTTCCTCGAAATGAGCCTCACCTCCTAGCAGCTCATTCAGCTGTGAGCTCATGAGCACATTAGTCAGCCAAGGAGGTCAGTGCCCTCATGATCCAGTCACCTCACTAGGCCTGTTGTGAACATCCTGCATTGGGGGTCATGCCCTTCCCATGTGCATCTGCTGGGAAACACTTCATATTTAAGCCACAAGAAATGCCTACAGCAATGTAAAAGCATCTAGTGCCAAACAAGTAAAATGTAACTACCGAATGTCAACCAAAGATTATGTGTGAAGAGAAGCAGAAGGGAGACCAAGACACCAGCAGCAAAATACAGCCTTTCTGAAATTAGAAACAACAACTTGGTAAAGAAAGGGAGAGAGAGAAAACAAAAGAGTGAGAGAGAAATAGAGCAGGAATGGGGAGGAAGATAACAGGAAAACTGAAAACCAAAGAGAAGCTGGAGAAACAGAGTGCAATGTAGGAAAAGGGCAGTGCAGGCCAGAAAGTTGATCCTAGTCCCCAGAGGGGAGGCCTATCTCCACTGGCACAAGGTAAACCTGGAGAGGGTCAGCAGCTCTAGGGAGAGGGCTAGACCAGCAGTACTAGTTTCCAGAATGGCTCATGGTTATTGTAAACTGCAAACAGCATGGAATTTTATGCTGCAAGTGACTCCTGCATGGCAGGCTTGAGTTGGAGAAGAAATCCAGTGTGACACCCACCATATTTGAGAGAGTTAACAGGAGCCAGTTTTGGAAGGGGTCAACTGTTTAATCCTGAGCTATGAAAAAAGTACAGGACAGTTGTACCTCAGGGGTTCTGGTGGTATCCTACTGCAGTCACGAGGGGGGAATGGCTGCAAGTGACAGTCACAGAGAAAGGCAAGTTAGACATTGACTTCCACCTGAGAAGTTTCTCGGGCTGGAAAGGACATGAGGGTCCTGCACGTTGTGGGAAGAAGCTGGACCAGGCCTCCGTGGCTCTCAGAGGGACTGGCTCTAAGTTCAGCGCTGTGCTTGAACCTGTCCCACGACCCACATCCAGCCAGAGCTCAGTGGTCACTTTGTTTTCCCATCTACCAAGGTGAGCAAAGATGTGGCTCAGCTTGAAGGATTGCATCAGCCTGACTGAGATAAATAGACAGGTACCTGTGAAGCAGGGAGAGTCCCTCAAAAACCAACAGGCTATAAAGTTAGCCACAAAGGGCTGTGACTCAGGGTGTACAAAAGGATAAGAAAAGTGAGATTGCTGGAGTGACTGCAGTAAGGTGGACCCACTGACCAGCCATGCCCAGCAGGAAAGTCAGGGGAGGACTCAGAATTTACACATAAAAGTGGACCCATGAAGTACACAGATAGGTGTTAGCAGTGACTCATTGTCTCTTCCAAGACTGCAGACCCTGGAGAGAAGCTATTCATTCAAAAACATGGAAATATTTTTTGGATTCATTATTTTTTCAGTGGTTCTTTAAGGTTTCATAGTGGTTTTTCTTTTTCTTTTTTGTTTTAAGTTTTTCTTCCCCCTTTTAAGTTTGCTATTTTTTTCTTTTTCTGTTTATTCTCTTTTGTCTGTAATTCTAATGCTTTCTTTTTACTCCTTAATTGGATATTTATTTCCTTTTTCTCTCCTTTTTAAAAAAATTTATTTCTTTCATTTTATCTTTACTAGTATAACCATTAAACTGTATTAAGCATCAGATATTTAGTTTACTCTATATGATTATTACTGAATTTTTTCTACTGTTAATAGTGCCATAGTTGTTGCATTTAGTTGACATTTAATATATGTCAATATTTGGCTTATCTTTGTATCTTAATTATAGATCACTTTCCTTGGAGTAAAGTGCTTCAGTCCCTAAAAGAAAATAACTTCTACCTTAAATTGATATATCCTTTAAGATCATTTTTCAAAGCTGATGATAAATAAGATATTTTTATGACAGAAAGCACCATAAGAAATTTGTGAATACTGAACCAGTGCTCAGAAAAGATTCTCAATTCCTAAGGATACCCTAGAAACAGATAATGAGGCCAACAAGATCAAAAAGTCTAACAGAATCAATACATCAGGCAAGATGAGCTTTTAGGAAGAAAAAGGGAAATGGCATCAAGGAAATAGTGCAATGACAAGAGAAAGTGACTTACAGTAATAACTCTCAATGTGAATGGTCTCAGTTTCCCAATCAGAAGACACATCTTGGCAGAATGGATCAAGAAACAAAATCTAACAGTGTTCTGTATGTAAGAAACACATTTAACCCCAAAAGAAATTCATAGACTGAAAAAAATGAAAGGATGCAAAACATTATTCCATGTAATGGGAACCCCCAACAAGCAGGAGTATCTACCCTATTTTCAGAAAAAGTAGACTTCAAGCCACAACTGTCCAGGAGAGGCAAAGAAAATCACTAAATATTGGGTTAAGGAACAATTCAACAAGAAGATATAGCAGTGATAAAAATATATGCACCAGACATCTGTGCACCAAATTTCATAAAGCAAACACAACTAGACATAAAAAAATCAGATAAACACAATTATAATGAGTAACCTCAATATCCACTGTCACAAATAGACACATGAACTAGACAAAAAAATTTAAAAAAAGAAACATCAGAACAAATGAACTTAATAGATATCTACAGAGTGTCCGAACCAATAACAAGTGAATATAAATTCTCGGGCAGCACATGGAACTTTCTCCAAAACAGACCACATAAGAGCTCATTATTCATGCTTAGCTACATGTAAAACAATAGGAATTATCCCATGTATATTATCAGATCAATAGTGTAATGAAACTATAAATCAATTGCAGGAGAAACCACAGAAATGATGCAAATGCTTGGAAATTAAACAATACACTCTTGAGTAATCAGTGGGTGACAAAAGAAATTAGACAGTTCCGAGAATCAAACAACAATGTCAGTACTCTGTACCAGAATCTATGAAATACAATAAAAACAATCCTAAGAGGGAAGTGTACAGCAGTGCACACACACACACACACACACCCCACACATTAGAAAAACAGAGACCAAACATAACCAGTGGGTGCACCGGAGTGCCCTAGAAAAACAAGAACAATCCAAATGCAAAGCTAGGGCAAGGACAGAAATTATAAAGATCAGAGAAGAATTAATGAAACTGACCTAAAAAAAAAAATCAGTGAATTAAAGAGCTGGCTCATTGAAAGAATAAATAAAATAGACAAAAGCTTTACCTGATCTTTCCCTCAAAATGGAAAGAAAAAACCCAAATCAATGCAATTAGAAACAAAGAAGGTGAAATCACAGCAGACATAGCTGACTCCCAGAAGATAAGTAGTAATGACTTCAGAAATCTATACTTCAATAAGCTGGAGAATCTAGAAAATATGAATAGATTCCAGATAAAAATGTATTACCAAAACTAAACTAAAAATATAAAACTGAATAATCCAATGACAGGCAAGGAAATTGAAATAGTAATAAAAAAATCTACCAACAAAGAAGAGCCCACAACCTAATGAATTAACCATGAATTCTATAAGAACTTTTCAATGAAATTCAAAGAGAAGTAGCATTCCAAAAGTCTTTCCTAGAAGCTAGCATTACTTTTACTCCAAAATAAGACAAGGACTCAACAAAAAATAACTACAGCTGTCATAACTTGCTATGACAGCCCATGCCATGTTTCCCAGATGCACTGTGTGCTTTTCTCTCTCCTCTTTCTATTTACTTAGTCCAAGCTTACTCTGCACAGCTAGTTTCTCTTGCACTCTTCATTTTTATTTTCTTGAATTTGTCACCCCAAGAGGCGAGAACTACAATCTGTTGTTTTTAGTGAACATAGATGCAAAAGTCTTAAAGATACTTGCAAACAGAGTGAAACAAAGCATCAAAAAGATTATACATTATGATCAAGTAAGCTTCATCTCAGGAAGACAGGTTCAACATATTTGTGTATATTCAACATATACAAATAAATGTAATACATCACATAAATAGAAACAAGAACAAAAATGATGCAATCATCTCAATAGATGTGCAAAAAGCCTTTGGCATAATCAGCATCCACTCATGATAAAAACACTGAAGAAACAGGTATAGTAAGATGTTTCCTCAAACTGATAAAAGCCATTTATAACAAATCTGCCACCACCAGCATATTATATGGGGAAAAACTAAAGGCTTTGTCTCTAAAAACAGGAACTAAACAAGGATATCCAGTATCACTATTGATGTTCAAGATGGTATTCAAATCATTAGCTGGAGCAATTAGGTAAGAGAAAGAAAAAAAAGGGGTATATATAAAGGGAAAAGTCAAATTATCATCATTTACAGCTGAATGATTCTCTCCATGGACAACCAAAAAATTCCACCAAAAGATTCCTAGAATTAATAACCAAATTCATTAATCCAGGATACAAAAACAAAACACAAGAATCAGAAGTGTCCCTAAACACCATTAATGAACTTACAGAGAAGTACATTAGAAAAACAATGCCACTTACAATAGCAGCAGAGGAACTGAACACCTAAAATGGAGTCCGAAGTCTGAAATGCAAGATCAAAGAGGGCATCAGAAAATAGAAAGATATCCCCTGTTCCCAGAAAGACAGAACCATTATTATCAAAATAGCAATACTTCCAAATGGAGACAGAGGTTTAATGCAACCCCACTGAAAATACCAGCAATATTCCTCACAAAACTAGAGAAAACAATCGTAAAATTCATATGAAATCAGAAGGGACTCTGAAGAGCAAAAGCAATCTTGGACAGAAAGAACAAAGGAGACATCATAATCTCATACTTCGAATTATTTTACAGAGATGCAATGATAAAACCAGCATGGTACTAACACAAAGCCATACATGTGGATCAGTGGAAAACAATAGAGATTTCAGAATCGACCACAGGAACCTTCAACCACCTAAAACATACTTTGGGACCAAAAACATACACTGAAGAAAAGATAGATTCTTTAAAAAATGGTTCTGGAAAAACTAATCCAACATGCGGAATATTAAAGTTAAATCCATATATCTCACCATGTTATAAACAAAAATAAAATTGAAGCAGAAATATTTAATTTGCTGAAAAATACAATAGCTAAAACTTGAAGACATACCCCAAGACAAGAACTTTTGCACAAATAATACCAATAAAAGAAAGGCAAATGAGGTTGTATCAATTTAAACAGCTTGAATGAAGGAAACCAACAACAGAGTGAAGAAACGGTCTATAGAATGGAAAATATTTTTGCTAACTCTTCCTTGGGCAGAGAACTAATATCTATAATATATAAAGAACTCAAAAATATTAGTTCCCAAAATAAAAGACCCCATTCAAACATCAGCATTTTTAGTTTCTCAGAAATCAAATGGCCAATAAATACATGAAGAAATGTTAAACACTGCTGACAATTAGAGAAACACCAATTAAAACAATATGGTATTGAGGCTACAAAGGGAAAGAAACCCTTCTACATTACTGCTGGGAATGTAAATTAGTACAATCACCATGGAAACTACTATAGAAATTTTCAAAAAACTAAAACTGGAAATTCTCGTTAACTCATGTATTCTTCTTCTAGGTATCTTCCTGAAAGATTTAAAGACATTACAGGGATATATGCGTATCCATTTTTATAGCAGCACAACTCATAATAGCTAAATCATTTTTTTTCCCCTTTGGCAGTACCAAAGATCAAACTTGGGCCCTTGTGCTTCCAAGGTAGATGTGGTATCACTTGAACTTAATCCATAGCCAAATAGCTAAAACTTTAAAGTGGACTCTATGTCCATTAGTAGACAAGTAGATAAGAAAAATGTGGTATTTATGTAAATAGAGTACTACTTTATTTAGTAGTAAGGACAAACTTGAGTCATTTGTAAGTCATTTGTAAGAAAATGGATATACCTGAGTCTTTAGAGTTAAGGGAAATAAATCATACACAAGTTTAAATATCACATAGTCTCTCTTGTATAAGAAACCCAAAATATAAATAAATGAAAGAGCAAAATAAAATATAAATTATAGTGGTATCTTGGTTTACAAACTTAATTCTTTCTATGATTCTGGTTGCAGACACCAAATTGCAACCATATTTATTCTATGGAAGGGGAAGGGGATGAAAAAGAGTTAAGATATGTTATATACATGTTCAGCTCCCCAGAATAAATGGATCACAATGACTAATAAACATATATGAATGACAATTTTTAAAAAGAATAAGAGGAAAAGTTATATGACTTATAATGGAGAGAAAAAACAATAAAAATCTGACCTGGAACTTAAATAATAGAATCAGTAGGCTGGGACTTTTACACAATTACCAGAACTATAATCTATGTTTTGAGGAAGATAGATGAATGATGGAATATATTAAATAAAGACATAAAAGGAGACCCTAACTGATTTTATAGACCTGAAAATTACCATGTTGACATAAAAATACATTGGATATTATAATTCACAGATTAAATGCTGCTGAAATATTAGAGAACTTGTTGACAGAGAAGTAAAAACTACTTAAAAATAAAAAACATAGAAGAAAACCACTAAAAACTAACACTAAAATAAAAAAAGAATCAGTGGATTATGAGAAAATTTCAAGCACTTCAATGACATGTAACTAAAGTCCCTGAAAAACAAAGAAAAGGCAAAAAAAAATTGTTAATGAACTAATGGCTAGATGTATCCTACCTAGATCAAAGCTATTACACCCTGATGCTCTCAGTGTACAAGAAACCCACTGTACAAGAGCCTAAATATACAAGAAACATGAAGAGAACTGCACCAAGTACCGAATGATCCAGTTGTTCAAAACAAGAGATAAAGAATAAATCTGAAGAATAGCCAAAGGAGTTAAAGACTATGAGGATTTTGGGGGACCAGCGTAAGCCAGAAATAAGAGTACTAGCATCTTTCAAATTTTGAGAGACATGAATTTTCTCCTGAGAATCTTTTTACCTAGTATATCACTCTTGGGTGAGCACATGCAGCTAATACATACCAAAGCGGATGGACCTTATATTCCATAAGTAGCAAAATACAGACTGTCAGGTACAAATATCCAAAACAGATTAATTAAGTGAACACCTACACTGCAAGAAAGACTACTAGAAGTGCTTCCCACAGGATAAAAATGATCCAGTTGGATTTACACAAGAGAATGAAGAGTACCAGAATTAACTAAGTAGATAGAAGGAAAGACCATATTTGGTATTAATCAATCACTAGAATCTTTCAAAGCAAAAATAAATACAATGAAGCATGGGATTTAGAGCATGTAGAGAGATAGTGTATGACAGTAATAGCACAAAGGCCTGCAGGTGGAACATATAAAATACATAACTGTACAGCCTTATTCTGCACATGAAGTCACATAACATCACTTTTTAAAAATAGACTGAGTCAAATCCAAATATATGCTAAAAATTCTAAAGCATTGCTCATAAAATAGCAAAGGAAAAAAGGGCGTAAAATTCTAAATTGGTCCAAAAGGTAAAAAAAAGAGAGCAAATGGAACAATGCACAGATGTGATTTTGGTGCTGTTAGAACAGGTGACTATCCCACATGGAGTAAGCTTGTAACTGGGAAGGTAGATAGTGTGCTGCAGATGGATAACAGATGGAGAGGCAGGCAAGTGAGTCTGTTAGCGACTGGGCAGGAAGCAGGTGGGTAATGAGGAGGTCGGTAGCTGAGCAAGTGCCTGTGTCCTTGAGTCTACACATTGTCCCAGAGCTTTGGGTCCTGGTTTTGGGCCCCTCATACTTGGCCCAGTCCTCAGCTGCTTCCCTGCAGTTCATTTTCTTCCTAAGGAAGACTGATAAGGATCTATGCTGCGAAGGAGAGGCAGCAATGAGGCACACAGAGAGGAAAGCAGATGGTGTTTCGGGAAGAGATAGGGCATAAGTACAGATAGAGCGATGGTCTCGGTGTGGAAGTGTCGAGGAAGAGCAAGCCTTGGTGCACTTGCTGTGATGCAAGTTTACTCACTGAGAACACTGCATGGCCCAGGAGCTACTGTTCAGGTTCACATATTGTGTAACTACCCTCCTAGTTACTATTACTTCCCTAATATTATATGTAAGGAAGAGAGCTCAATTCATGTGGCTATCCATACACATCGGATAAATGTCTCTGCTGAAATTCAGACCCAGATTAAGGCGACCCCAAACTGACCCCTTCACTGTTCCATGGAAAAAGGACTGTGGGTGGGTTAGGCAGGGCTCTGGGAGGTCTTACTGTCTTCAGAGGCAACCTGGCGGGGGACACTATTTTGAAGAGGAGTCAGTGTCTTTTAGAAGATAAACCCAGAAAAGTGAGGTGATCTGAGGTGACTCCCAGGGTGGTGGGCCTCAAACTCAGCGGCAGGGAGTAAATACCTCAGAAGTGATGCTGCTATCTCTCCAGACCTGGATCACTCACTCTGAATCAGAGTCCCCATCCCTTCCAGGGACTCCAGCGATCGGAAGAAAACTTTCTGCACTAGCTTTGAATCCAAAGTCTCACTTGCCACATCAGATCCTGTTTTCTGGTTTGTGAGAGGAGGAAGTAGCTCCTTGCTCTTGGATGAGCACGTGCAGCTAATACCTCCCAAAGTTGTTGAACCCTGGAGGAGCTGCGGGGAGGCAGGGTACCTTGTGCTGAATGCAGGGCTCCCAGGTGCTGTGGAAGCAGGCTGAATGCAGGTAGTTGTCACTTGGGGCAGGATGGGACTCAGATCCCTGCACTGAGACCCCCTGGCTCTACTTGTAATTTGTACTACAAGTTCCTGACATTTCTGAGACTCACATTCTTAAACTCTGAGGGGCGTGGCCATGATGCCTACCCCAAAGAGTATCACTTGGTGAGCAAGTACTCACCCATCCCTGGCACACATCAGCTCTCCCACTGGTGTGGACACACTGGCAGGAGAGGGTGGGTTTTGGAGCATCTCACTTGCTCCAGTCTAGGCTGGACCAAGCAGTGAAGGCAGGGACTACAGGGAGAGAGGTTCAGCAGTCTTTTCCTTTTTTGGCTAAAGTGCACTTGCTGAAGAGCAGCCAAGTGCCATGGGTCATGCTTAGGAAACCATGGGAAGTGCTCCAGAGCAGTGGTGGCACACTTGCTGCATTGGGCTGTTTGTATCATTGAAAGATCTAAAAGACCATCACTTTTCTAGAGTCTTGGAGGGACCCTTGGAATTGATAAGGAAGCTTGGGCTAAACCTCTCCCTTCCACCCTGTATCAGCTCAGTGTTAGGTCAAGGGCCTTTTTATCTCTGGTCTCCATAGATCAGATCTCTAAGGCACCTCTGGGTTGGCTAGTCACAACAAGAAAATGCTGTGTCTCAGCCAGGAAGGATCTGCTGGCATCTTGATGCTTGTTACCACAGGCTCTAGACCTGCAAGAAACAGTGAGAAGAAAAGAGGCAATCCCAACAAGTAAACAGACCAACAGACTTCCAAGTTATCTTAGGAGGTCTCTTTTCCTAAACTAATCTATTGATCTATCAATTTTCCCTAAATTTCATTTGCTTTTATAATGTTATGGCTTTCATGTAGATGTCCCCTCAAGACTTCATGTACTTATAGGTGGGGCTTTTCAAAGTTAACTAGGAATGTTCCCTGACTGGAAGCATACCTTTAAGTCATTTTTTACTGCCTATTTTAGCACTTCAGACTAAAAAGTCATCTTGGTGATTCTATGAGTAAAGAAAGAGAAGTCTGGAGATCCAGACTGGAGATCCTTTCCAAAAAGGCATGTGATGTTGAGATAAACAGTAAACCTACTCAGAAAGCCCCACTTGTCATCCAGTCCCATCCGACTAGTCTCAGCATTCCTTTAAAAAGACTAGCAGTAGAGAGAGATTACATCACAAGTCTGCAGACCCTGCCTCACTAGACCATCAGATGATTGGAGCAGCTGTCCCTATTTCCAAGGCTAGAGAGAGTTTGCACTCTTAGCCTGAGACTGGTCCTGGGCTTCCTGAACCAGAGAATGTCAGGAACAGGAGCATGTGTGTTCACCAGGTCCCATCAGAAAGGAGAAGGGTCAGATCCAAACCACGTGGGCCTCCCATTTGCTCTTTCATGGAGAAACTGAGAAGGGCAGAGAGCTGGCAAGGGGGTGAGGAGGGAGTCCTGCACCTTTGTGGGTGTCTGTCTTCCTTGTGTCTATCTCTCACTCTTCCTTCCTCCTCCATCCTTTCCCCTCTTTCGTGTATTAAAACAATTTACCGTATGCCAAACAGCGGGCTCTGCACCAGCCACGCAGAACATCATGCCTCGGAACTCCCTACCTCCAGGCCTCCTCTCAATCCCTCTTAACTTTAAAAATCAAATCCTGAGATATTTTTTTTAACACCTACAATATGTACCATACATATTTTTCTATCCTGTCTAAAATTTTTAAGTAAAGTTACATGGACATTTCACAGTGATGTCCACCTGGGTAACCTGAATCAACACGTAAAGCACTTGATCATTTCCAGAAGGTTCTCTCAGGGCCGGCTACAGCCTTCCCCTCCCCAGCCCAGCCCAGCCTCCTGTGGGTCTGCTTCCTGCCAGTAGAGATGAACCATTTCTAGGATTCCAGATAAGTGAAAGCCTACAGTATATATTCTTTTGTGTTTGGCCTTTTATGTTAACATAAAGTTGCAAAGAACTGGTGATTGGTGCATTTTGAATGCTGAGTAATACTCCGTGGTAGGTCTATACTACACTTTGTCTATCCACTTTTCTAGGGATAGATATCTATGTCGTTTCCAGTTTGGGACCTATTACAAAGAGAACTCATGAATATTTCTGTGTAAGTCTTTAGTTGGATCTATGTTTTCATTTCTCTTAAAATTTAGGAATAGTATTGCTGAGTTATTGAGACCAGTATGTGTTTGACTTCATAAGAAAATTCTAGACTATTTTATCATTTTATACTCTCATGATATATAAGCAATGCGTGAAAGTTCCAGCTTCCCAACATTCTTGTCAACCTTTGATAATTTTAAATTGCAATGGTTCATTTGGATATGTATGGTTTTAATGCATATTTCTTCAATTACTAATTGTGTTCCACATCTTTTTCATGTATTTCCTAGTCACTTGTATATGTTCTTTGGTAAAATATCTTTTGCATATTTAAAAAGCATTTATCATATTATTATTGAGTTGTTAGAGCTCTTATATGTTTGGACACATGTCTTTTTACATGTGTATAATTGATAGATATTTTGAACTTTTCCCCCTGGTGTATGGTTAGTCTTTTCATTTCTTGGGGTGTCCTTTGAAGAGAAGTTTTTAGTTTTGATAAAATCTAGAGATAACTTTTTCTTCTGTGATTAGTACTTTTGCATTCTCTCTAGGAAATCTTTGCCTGCCACAAGTTCACAAAGATCTATTCCTATATTTTTTCCAGAAATTTTGTAGTTTTACTTCTAACATTCATGTCTCTGCTCCATTTCAAGTTTATTTTAGTCTATGTTAGGTAAAAAGAGTGGTTCTTTTTAATTTTTCTGTACGGATACTCAATTATTCCTGTATCAACAGAGGAAAAGAAGATATCCTCATAGCCACTGAATTTATCTTGGTATGTTTGTTGAATATTGAATATACATATTTGATTTCATTTCTGGATTGTACATGTTATTTGGCTTCTTGTTTTGTTTTGTTTTGTTCAAATACTGAGGATTTTTATGAACTCTTTAATCCATTTCTTTCATTTTATGCCTAAACCACACCCTTTTGATTACGGTAGATTTGCCTTACCTCTGAAAAACAAATATAGTATAAATTCTGCAAGTGCATTTTTTCTTTAAAATATGACTTGGTGATCATAGATGCTTAGAATTTGCATATAAATATTAGTGCTAGCTTCCCTTTCTACAAGAAAAGCCTGCTAGAATTTTGATTGGGATTGTATGTCTAATTGAGGGAGAACTGGCATCTTAACAGTATCGGATCTTCTGATCCATGAATTCACTGTATCTCTTCATCTCTTCATTTCTTCATTCCCTTTAATGTCTCTCAATAGTCTTGTATACTTTTAATGATATTTTGTTCAAAATATCTCTATTTTATATCTGTTGATATTATATAATAGATTTAAATTTTTTCAATTTTCCATTCATTATTGGTATGTAGAAATATAATAAAGCTTTAAAAATATTGATTAGGGGGCTGGGGATTCAGTGGTTCTGATGCCTGCTTTGCAAGCACAAGATTCCTGGTTTGATTTCTGGTAACCACACATAACAATGCTAGGTGTGGTGGCTTACGCCTATAATCCCAGCTCTCAGGAGGTGGAGGCAGGAGGATTGCTGTGAGTTTGAGACTAGCCTGGGCTACATAGTGAGTTCAGGACCGGCCTGAATTGCAAAGCAAGACCCTGTCTCAAAAAAAAAAAAAAAATATATATATATATATATATATACATATATATATATTTTTTAGTCTATTTTTTAATAGTATATATATTGGGAATTGTGCATCTTTTTTGAATCCTCTTACTTCTTGTAGTAACTCTTTTTGGAGACTCTTTAGGATTTTTGATGTATATAAGCATGCTGCTTGCTAATAAAAATCATTTTATTTCTTCCTTTATAATGAGGGCCCCTGCACACGTTTTCTTTCCTTACCTTCCAGGATAACACCATCAGTGTTATACTGAACAGAAGGGGTAAGAAGTACATCTTAGGATCATCCTTGGGCTGATTCTTGCTGTCCCATACCATGTCATTATTAGATCACATTAGGTCTTTCTTTGAAATCACCCAAAGTCTGATGGCTCCTTCCATACAGTGAGCTCTTTACATGCACGAACTCAAGACAGAATGCCTAGGTCCAAACGTTTATTCTACCAGTTCCTGGCTCTTTATACTTGGGCAGTTATCTAACCTCTTTGATTCAGATTTCTGACTTGTAAAAGTAGATTGCTATGCCATGCCTGCTTCATGGTTTTGGGAGTAAACACTAAGCCTTGGCCCAGGTCAACTTTATACTAAATGTGTATATCAAGTGGCCTAAAGTGACTCATATTTTCAGCCTGCCTCCTTTAGCCTGCTCTTAGCATAACAGCAAGCCAGGTCCTTAAAACCCGTCGGAACATATAATTTCTAGTTCAGAAGCTCTCTGATGGTTCCTATGTTGCTCAGAGTCACAGACAAAGACCTTACCATGGTTAGTCTGTCTGCAGAGCGGCCTCAGTGGCACTGCCCTGAGCGGGGAGTAGACTGCAGGGAGTGCTGAGCTGCGCTAGTTGTTGGGAACAGATGAAGGCAGCTGTCCTCCTGAGTTGTGTGGTCGCCCTCCCCTACAGCGACTGTGCTTTTTCTCAGCCCGAACTCACATGTCCTAGTCCCTCCACATCACTTCTTTATGTTTCATGTCAGGAGAAGTTGGGGACAGCTAGAGTTAGGCCAGGGATTTACTGCCCCAGCTGCATGTTCTCATGTCCTGATGAATTTTAAAATTCATCAGTACATGAGCCCCATGCCAGAGATTCTGATTCATTTGATCTGGAGAGGATAGAAATATTAATATTTTAAAAAATATTCCCTGCCCCAGACAACTCATATTTGCCATCTGGGTTGAGCACTTCTGGTTTGGATGGTGCAAATCCCTGCTGCCCTCTCCATCCCATACAGGCTTACTGACCTGCAGGAGGTGCTCCATTAGAATGCCAAGTATAGGGGCAGGCTCCTGAGCCTTTGGAGCTGCTTCATGCTGGCTGGGCCATATGGACAGCCAAGGATCATGGGAGGACCTTGCTCTTCATGTACCTGGACAGAAGCAGAGTGCATCTAGGGAAAGCTTACTCCAGTCTCCAGGAAGCCTCTTCCTCCAAAGTAAGGAATTTCAGTAGTTTGGCTTTTTTGTTTGGAAATCCAGTGTGCAGATTTCTGCCACTCTGATGTCTGCCAGCTGCCATGTAATCTTGCAGCTATGGAGCCAAGGGTCAAATGAGCAAGGACTTCTGGGAAGACTCCCGGGCCATGCACATCATCAACTCCTTTCTTCTGTATTGAGTTCACTCATCACTTGTGTCTCTGAGGCAGATCTTATATGGTAGCAGAGTCCAGGAACTCACGATGACACGTATGTGACCTGCTCAGAGATGACAGAAGATGAGTGGCTGAATATGTGCAAGATCCGGTGTGGGGGAGGTGAGGTGGCTCCGTGGGGTTAGCATGGAACTTGGTGTGCACATTCCCTGGCTTGACAGAGGTGCTGGAGCTTTTGGCCTGGCCTTTTCTCAGATTCACTGCTAGACTGCTGCCACTGCGTCCCAGAGACACCAGAGGTGGGGGAGGTCAGAGATGTGCTGGAAGCTCAGGTTGGTGGTGGCTGGAGCTCAGGTTGAGACTTTTCTTGGGCACCTGATACTCCTCTGTCCCTTGTCCTCTGTGCTGATGCTGCCATAGCAGTGGGGAGTCTAGGCGAGATGCAGGGCGTGGGGCTGTGTCCTGCAACCTTTGTACTCCGTGTGTCCCTCATTGGTCTGAGGGCTTCTCCCTGACCTGTTCTCACTGGGCCACCAGCCAACCTTCTCTGGTCAGAAGCTGGCATGTGAGAGTTTATAGCCCTGTTGGAAACCTTCAATCACTGACTAGCAACTTCCTGCAGGGCACATAGCCCTTAGGCCAAGCCTTCAGGAGCCTGAACTTGGATGGGATTTCACAGGCCTGTGCTCAGACTGGGCAGAGGGACCTTCAAAAGGCAAGCTACAACAGCTTCTAAATAAGGAGTCTCACACTGTAGGACCATGTCTCAGACACTATAGATCCCAGTTGCTTGGCCAGAATCTGCAGAATCTGGATTTGTTTTGTCTTATTTTCTGAAACTGGAGCCTCACTGAATCACCCCAGGCTAATATAAAACTCATGAGCACAAAGCAGCCCCCTGACTCAGCCTTCTGAGTAGCTGAGACTACAGGTGTGTACTGTACCATTGTGCCTGGCCCCAGAACCCATTTTCTAAATAAACGAATTGGTAACTGAGTCACTCCCTGGACTCTGCCTTTTCCTCATCACCCCAGGATTCCTGAACTCCCTGTCCTGCCCTGACACACTAATGAGGTGTCTGAATGAGTGCTGGCTGGCTCCTTACTGTGTTTCGGATTCATCTTTTCATCTTACCAAGTGCTGGCAAACTGTGCTGTCTTTCAGGGCAGGTAAGTCCAGACTTTTGGTCCTAACATATGCTCTCCATGCTGACCTTCCACTCTGCCCCCTTCCTAGTCCATGGACACCTTCTTGCTGTCCTGGAAGGGCCTACCTGGCAAGTTCTAGCCTGACCAGCTTCCCCAGGAGGCCAGCAGGTCACAGCTGCTGACCGCTGCCATCCCAGATACATTTGGCAAAGGCAGGTCTCTTAGAGACCCAGGGGAGAAAAAGTATGGAAAGGAGAACTCTCAGGGAGGAAGGGATCAGAGATCACAGTCCTCTGATGGTTTGGGAAGACTCAAGCTGCTCCTCACAGGCAGATTTACAGCAGGGCCAGGAGTGTGTCCCCTTCCCACACTGTGCTACCTGCCATAACTACAGTCCAGAGGAGTGAGCTGGAGAGAGCATGAGGCAAAAGGAGGAAGAAGGGGGACAACCAGCATGTGGAAGCTAGGCCAGAGGTGCCCCATGGGAGGAAAAGCAGTGAAGGGGATTCGGAAAGGGGCCTAAGGAAGCCTCTGCAGCCTCTGAGAGGAACTTTAATTACTTACCTTCTGTCCAGTGGATAGCAATCTTTATAAGTCTCAAATTTTTTACCTACAAAAATCTGATCTCTTTTATATGATTGACAGTAATAGAGTTTTTACCCTTGATGCTAATAATTTTCCAGAATGTAAATTAAAAGCAGGCCATCTATTTAGGTACAGGTATAGGACAAAATCTTCCCAAATGTTGTTTAGGAATGCAGTGCCCACAACCTTTGGACAATTAGCTTTGCTTCAGTAGAATTAATTCCTTCTCAGATGTACATACTGTTTAATTTTCTCAAATACATAATTACGGTGTATTTGGACTTTGCCAGGCACCTTACTCAAGAAGCCCAAGAATAGAGCATTTTGCTTGAAAATAGCTTTTCACCATGGAAAAGTTCAAACACAAAATTAGAGAAAAAAAGAGTGAAACATGTCTTCAGTGTGTCCAAGACCATCTTTAATAATTATAAACATATGACTGATCTTGTTTCATCTCCAGTTCCCACTCCCACTCCTTCCCTTGCCGCTGGCCACTGGATTATTGTAAAGCAAATTCCAGGCTATCATTTTATCTGTGAATGTTTCTGTATCTCTGAGAAGTAAAATTCTTCCTTCAAAAACAAAACCACATGTCATCGTAACACCTAAAAGCTACCATTCCTTAATGTCATCAAATACCCCGCCATGTTTAAATTCCTCAGACGTTTCATGAGCTTTTTACAGATGGTTTCTTGAAAGTGGGATCTAAGCAAAGTTCACACATTGATTTAATTTGGTGGACATCTCTCAAACCTCCCTAAGACTACCATTTCCCCCGGCCGTTTATTTATTAAAGAATCCAATTTCTGCATCTGGTAGGACTCTCCATATCCTGAACATTGTTGGTTACATTGTTGATCATTGTGTTTCATGTGTCCCTCTCTGCCTTGTCTTCGCTATCAGTTGTAATCAGAACTGGAGGCTTAACTCGGTTTTCTATAAGAACATATTATGATATTGCTTAGTTATTTATTTTGTCACATAGGAGCACATGTGTGTTTTTGTGAGACATTCCTTGTAGTTTCATAACAGTAGACCAGTAGTAGCCTGAGTAGCCACATAGTAACAGAACAGTGATAGTAATAGTTTTTAAAAACAGCCATGAATGAACACTGCCTCAATGCATGTTTACAGCAGTGTGTGTGCAAAAGTGTTTTACAGAAGTCTGTGTTCTTTTTTTTTTCCTAAAGAATTATTTGGTACAACTACTTGGTTATCCTGAAACAGTCTGTGCAAGAATTGCAGATAAATGTTTGCCTTTTGCCAATTTTTAAAACAATGAACTTGTTCCCCAGTAACTGTCAAAGGTGACAGATGTGATGGGTATTAAAGTGTGAGATGTTGTCTCACTAAAGTATGAGATGTTGCCAACTTCAAGATTATAATGGAAAACTTGCAACTCCCAAGTCAGAGCGAGGGCCTTATCATGCTGCACAATGAGCAGCACTAGCCTCCGGTTGGCATCTCTTTCCTTGTTGCCCAAGCCACACAGGACAATGGGGCCTGTCCCGGGTGAATGGCCTCACTCAGTGGGGAAGTGAGCAGTGAGACACTGAGTGTGGGAGGTGGGAATACACTGTCGTCCTGCGTGATGACGCTGCTCATGCTCCCCAGCGTTGCTCCCTGCAGAGCCCTAGCCGGGCCTGGTAAGGAGTGGACAAGGCCTCGCATTCTTTTCATACCCAGAGAGAACACGCAGTGGTGCTCAGAGCCTGTGGCCCTTAAATGGTATTTCATGTATCATATTCCACTCCAGCCATTTGACTTAATGATGCTCACATGAGCATCTCTGGCCAAGAGCCCTTCCAATTTGGCTCCTAACCCTAGGAGTCATGTATGGCATGAGTCCCCAGCCCTTAACAGTTGCTCCATGGCCCCAGTCACCACCTAAGTTCTGCCTCCTGCCAGACCAGCAGTGGCCTCAGATTCTCATAAAAGCATGAACCCTACTGTGAACTGGCCGTGTGAGAAAGCCGGATTGTGTGTTCCTTATGAGAACTTAAGTAATAATAATGGAATAGAGTGCAGGGTGCACACTGATTCAAATCATCTCGACACAACCCCAGCTGTGGAAAAGTTGTGCACTGTGGAACTGGTGCCTAGTGACAAGCAGGCTGGAGATCATGGCTGTGTAGTGTCCTTGCCTTCTAGTTTGACAAGCTGTTGTAGAATTTCTTCTTGCAGACCTTCCGAGCTCTCTTCAAGTCACCCTGGCCGGGACGTGGGGTTACAGATCACTGACTGGGGCAGGGGGTGCAGTGCCACTGGATTAGTGCTAGTGCTCAGTCCTTCCAGAGAACGGAGCAAGCAAATGTGCATTTCTTTTATATATAATATTGCATTAGGAATCAGTATTAATATTTAGGTTAACATGTCAGATTACAGGGTTTGACTTAACTTGTTATCTACTTGTATCCTTTTTCTTATATTATGATGCAAATTTTATTTTTATACATATAATATTTATTTTCTTCTGATACATAATCATTTCAAAAATAACATTATCAATATCACTACTATACTGTGATTACTGAAGTAACCAATTTAAGATTTCTTTGCAGTCTTATTTATTTATTTATTTCGTGGTACCAGGGGCCAAACGTGGGACTTTGTGCTTTGCAAGGCAGGCTCAGTACTGCAGAGCTGAATCCCTGGTCACTTTGCAGTTTATTTATTGGGGGTCTTATTTGGAATATTCGGCTAGATTTTTTTTTTTTTTTTTTTAAGTTTTTGAGACAAAATCTCACTTTGCAGTTCAGGCTGGTCCTGAACTCAGCCTTGAACTCAGAAATCCTCCTGCCTCTGCCTCCTAAGTACTGGGATTATAGGAATGAGCCACCACACCTGGTATTGTGGTAGGTGGTACTGATTGCTGGTGGGTGTGAATCACCATGCCTGACATTGTTGTATGTGGTTACTGGGGATCGAACCTGGGACCTTGTGCTTGCAAGGCAGGCACCGGAACCACAGAGCTAAATCCCCAGCCCCCAGCTAGATTATTATATTTTAAAGTCACTTTAACATTTTTCTGTGTGGTTCACTCATCAACTGGATACACAGGTTGATTTGTTTTGTTCTATGTTTGATTTTCAGAGATATTTTCCTTGGTTTAATTTTTTTAATTATTTCATAAAATATATGTACACTTCCAATGTCAAAGCTATAAAACAAGGTACATCCAGAGAATTTCAGCTTCTATTTTCTCCTAATTCCCCTTATTGTTTTTGTTCTCAAATTAGGCAAATATGAATATTTTTGTCCCTCAATCTGTATTACATGAAAGGTAGCATGCCATACATGGTTCTACATCTTGCTTTTCTCATTTAAAACTATATGTTCTGTGCACTGTACTACAAATCTATACAGAGATCTTTCTTATTCCTTCTTTATAGCTGTAAAGCACTACATAGTCTAGATATGCTGTGGTTTATTAAGCTAGTCTTTTATTGCTCTAGTGTGTTTTTCTAGACTTTTGTTATTATACACAGTAAATAATATTACATTATTTTGTATTATTTACTATTATATCTTTGAAATAAAATCCTAGAAGCAGAAATTTCTAGATAAAGGAGCAATTGCTATGTAATTTTGTGAACTATTACCAGGTTCCATTCCACAGATTTTGTAGCATTTTACATTCCCATCACTGTATACATTTTAAAGAGTGATGTTACAGTTTTACTTAATATTTTCAATATTGCAGAATTATATATTTGGAGTCATTTACACATATGATAAAAGTACTATGCCACTTAATTTTGAGAGAGAACAAACTTCTTCAAAAAGTGAACTCCTTTTAATGAAAAGACACAAGACAACGAGTGCTAGAGAGGGTGTGCAGAGGAGGAAACTCCTGCCCGCTGTTGGTGGGAACGCATACAACCATGATGGAAAACAGCGTGGAGAACTTCAGAATATACAAACAGAAGCCTTGTGTGACCCAGGTATGTATCCAAAGGAGACAGAATCACTATTTTGAAGAGACACCTGCACTTTCATGCTCACTGCAGTCCCTGTTAACAATAACCAAGCAATGGGACAAGCTAAATATCCATCAACCAGCAAACAGATGTACATACACACTAGAGGGTAGTATGTACCATGAAAAATCTGAAATTCTGTTATTTGCCACAGTGGACTTTGAGATCATTCTGTAAAATAAACTAACCCAAGTGCAGAAACAACTATTATCCATGATTATCTCACTATTATCTCACTGAATCTAAAGCAGCTAACCTCACAGAAGTAGAGAGTAGAATGGTGGAGGCTGGAGGGCAGAGATGGAGGGAAGGACCAGGGAAGATTGCTCAGTGGCACTAAGTGTGGTGTGATGGGGCTGGAGGAGGAAGTGCAGTGTGGGACAGTGAACACAGAAGACGATAATGTTCTGTACCATTTGAAAATATAGAATGAATGTGGGGGTATTTTCACCATTAAGCAACAATAAAGCCAGGAGCGGTGACACACACCTGTAATCCCAGAATTCTGGAGGCTGTGGCAGGCGGGACATAAGTTCAGGCCCCACCTAGGCAACTTAATAACTTAGGAAGACCTTGCCTCAAAATGAAAAATAAAAAGAGCTGGGAATGCAGCATAGTGTGGAGGTCCTGGGTTCAAATCCCAGTACATCGCCTTCCTCACACAAAGAAAGAAAGCTAAATGTTTGCCATGATAGATGTGTTCATTCTGATTTAAAGAGTATATACCTACATGCAGAGTTCTTATCTAGTATGCATGAGACCCTGGGTTTGGTTTCCAGGTCACACACATACAAAAACAAAAAATTCCATAACTACTGTGTTCTCATGCCCTGAAACATCATGTGGTATCTATAAACATGTACAATTTTATGTCGTAATTATTAGTAAAAAGGTAAATTTATAAAAGCATTTATGTTCTGTTTTTTTTAAAAAGTAGTATAACAGATTATAAAATGATTGATTTTATTGTATTATTTTTTGGTGAAGTGTGAGAGTCTGTTGTCAGGTAGACCTGTGTCAACATTCTTGCCTTGTCACCTATGATCAGGTGATGCTGGATGAGTCACTTACACCTGTCAAGCTCATTGGCGGAGCTCTGCTGGGGTCACGCATGAGCAACAAAACAGCTCTCCATGGGAGAAATCGCTGTTAGATGACTTACTCTTGCCAAGTACACACTACCCCTCCTTGGTCCTCGTGGGCCAGCAGAGAAGGCAGTGATCTTTGAGCTGAAAGGCTGGGGTGAGGCGAAACAGCTCACTCAAGTTTGCCCCAGACATTTCTGGATTTGACTTTGAAAGTACCACACCCTAGAAACCCCTTGGCCCTGGGTAAACTAGAACAGCTTGTTACCTTAACAGAGACAGAACCCTGGATCTAGGGGCCCCTGGTTCCCCTGCCGGAAGTAGGACAACAGCTCTGCCCATGTGGCAGAACAAGACAAGCATAGCCCCTGTCACAGAAGGGACCAGAAATGCCTTGAAGTTGAAACAAGTCTCTCATCCTGAAAGGCTGAACCACCAGGGTGGCTGGCTTCCTTCTCCCAGTGGGGGCTAGGAAGAATTTTAGAAAATGTCCTTGTCCTTTGGTATCAACTTCAATTGAATCTGTACCCTGTCCTGGGTTGTTTAAGGTTGGTATTTTGCTGGTAACAATGGCTATAGTTAGCTTATTAACTGCTCTGAAATATGGATCTCAGTGTAATGAAAAGCAATCTGTGAGAGTGTATTTCCTCACTTGTATTCGCTGGGGTTGTCATTGTTTAAAAGTGACCAAGCGAGTAAAACATGGTGCTTGGCAACCTGAGCTGCAAGACTCATGGCAGGACTGTTCCTGCCACATTTGTGTCACCAACGCTGCCTCTCAGTTCCAATTATTTCACCATTTTCATGAAAGAAAAAGGTCCTCCCTGAGCTGTAGGTCATCTCAAAGTTGCCAAGAAGTAAGGCACTGATGCAGAAGGGGGACTTTACTGCGAGCCCCTCCTGGCCTACAGCATGCCAGGGCTGCTGAGCCTGCCTCAGAGCATCCTCAGCCTCCTGGTCTTCGCTTTCTGCTAGAAGCCAACAAACAGCGTCAGACACAGCTGTTCAGGACTTTGAGGTTTCAGCCCCCGTGAGTTAATAACTTGAGTCACTCATTCCAAGTCCCATTAATTGCCTCTGAAATTGTAACTTCATGTTGAAAATAGTATAACAATCCTTCAAAGTCCTTTAAAACCCGGAATTTTTGTTTCCCTTGCAGGGCACTCTGTCAATGGGAAATGAGTGTAGTCTCCTGTGGCCAGTTACTCAAGCTATATTCCCTTTGATCTGACACTCCACCATTTGCACTTTTTCTCCTGCAATTTCAAGTGCATTGTGTTTCATTAACCCTGGTGTGGGGGGGGGATGTATGACCACTCTAGTGGCCTGGCATCCCTCCTGACACCTCAGAATACCAATTTCCGCCCTGTGGGCAGAGTAGGCAGGGTGATCCCAGCTGAGGGTGGGACATCTGCTCCTGGCCTTCCTGTTAGCCCTCCAATACAGCCCAGAGTGGCACCAGGCCCAGATCTGCTCAAGGAGACTTGCTGTCCTGGACCTGATTCTCTGAGACAGTGAGAATGGGAGGCTGAGCAACACTTGGACTCTGGCTCACTCTGCTGCAGCTCCCTGAGTGGCTTGGGAGCCACGTGGCGCTCCAGGCTCTGGCCTCCAGTCCACAGGATGCCATGTACCGTCCAACCTGTGTGCTCTACTCACATTTGATAGGAGCCTAATGTTCCAGGGACTAGAGCACTGGCTGGGCACCTGGTGGAAGAGGCCAGTGGCCACCATGACTGGGATCTTGCTCTTGAACTGGAAAACATTTGAAGTTTAAACAAATATTTGTTTCAATTAAGCAATGTATAAACCTGGTACAGAATTAAAGATGCATATCACAAACACAGTAGACTCCAGTCTCTGCCCTCCTCACATTCCACCTCATCCCTACCCCACATAGCTTTGCATTCTTCCACAGCTAACTTACAGCCAGCACTACAATGAGCTGACATTATGAGAAAGATCAACTTACTCACCCTGTGCCTCACCCCCCCCCATTCTTGATAAGAGCTCAAATGAGTCTCTGCTTAATGTGGATGGGACACGGTAGTGGGTCCTTTTGCTGAGAGGAGCAGGGGTTCATGGAGAAGGATGTGTCCCAGATGGAGTTGATCCTAGTAGCCCTGGCTGCCAGGAGGGGTGGGTGCAGCCTGAGTTCCCTGTGAGTCCCTAGAAGCATTTACTTGTACTGTATTGGAAGACAGTATTTCAGAGATGTAACCAATGGGGGCTCTCCTCTGAGGGTGTCTTCATGAGTGCATGACGCTGACTTTGCTGCCCTGTGCAGGGTGTGATGCACAGGGAAAGAAGCCCTTTTCATTTTCTAAACTTGAGCCCGGTACATAGCTGATGCTTCAGGAAAATCTTGTTCCCCATTTTCACAGCACAGCTCCTACAATGGAGTCAGCCTGGACAAGAGCTTTCCACTTTTCCAGCCTTTGCTCAGGCAAGGCTTCATTGTCTCTTGTTGGTTTGTGTCTCTCCTCCCTGAAATGCCTTGTGGTTGTGATATATGTCTGGATGTCCCCCAAAGGCCATGGGTTCAAAGGGGAAGCTTTTGATGGGTGCTTTGGTGCTGACTCCCAGTGGATTAAACCCTCATGAGTTCATAGCTGATGTGATTTGGGAGGTGAAGCCTAGTTGGGAGAGGTAGGTCACTGGGGGTGTGGGCTGGCAGGGCTGTCTCTCTCCCCTCTCCCTTGCCACTATGCCATCTTTATCTTCTGCCATGTCCCTCTACCTTCCCACCCGCCCTAGGATCCAGCTGACCATGGACTGAAACCTCTGCAAACTGTGAGCTAAATAAACCTGCCCTGTCTCAATTTGCAAGTGTCACACATTGTATCTCAGTGACAAGAAAGTAACTAAGACAGTTGCCAAGTCCTTTGTGGCCATGGAAGCCATGAGCATGGTTCCTGCCTTTTCCGGGATGATTTCCTTCATCAGCTAGACTCCTTCCACAGTCTGCAGGGCATGGGAGATGCTGCCTGAAGGACACAAAACCCAGTCTTCAGGAGCTTTATTCTGAAGAGGGAGATAGACAACAAACAAGTGAGCAATAAACATGTAACTAGTAGACTAGCAATGCTATGGAACAAATTATATAGGGAGCCAGGGTGTGCAGTGGACAGGAATGGTCTGGGGAGGCCTCTAAGGAATCTGGAGGAAGTGGGGGAGCATGTCATGCAATATCAGGGAGCGGAGTGTGGGGGCAGTGCAGCAGACAGTCTGGAAAGTGCGGCTGGTCGGGGAGACAAGGATCCTACATGGTTGGAGATGGAGCAATAAGTGGAATAGAAGTACAAAATGAAGCTCTAGATTGGGTTTCTGGGGTGGGGAGAGATGGACAGATGGTACAAGCCACAGAAAGAACTTTGCATTTTATTGTGTAAGCTAGGAAGTTTCTTCTCGTGTTGAAAGAACTCTAGGAGAGTGACTATCTAGGACTTTCATGTTAAAACCATTGCTCTATAGCTATATGATTATAGCAATTTCCAGACATGGTAAATTGATTCTAGAAGGGAAGATAAGGAAGAAGTAAGGATAGCTAAGAGGAAGAGAGGAATGAGGGTAACCCCAGATTTTTGCTTTGGCACCTGTAGGTGAGGATAGGGAGGCCATGGTGGGAGTCGCCAGCGAAGGGCCAGTTTTGCCCAGAAGCGACCCATGCTGAGACATCTGGGCCAGGCTTTCTGGATTCAACAACCTGTTCCTGTCCTTGCACAACATTGTTATTGGCAGGTGAGCTTGGTTGTTACCTTTAGACACCAGGGAGACAGTTTCTTGGCTCTGGGAGGGGGCTAGTTGGTTATATGAGGCTTTGGTTATAAACAGTGCAGCCTCAACTGCAGAACATGAGGGGTCCAGACCCAGCCCTGCCCCTGTGAAGATGTCCACACTTCCAGGAAGGGGAAAGCACTGTGTCCTCTGACACAACAGAGTCTGCTGCAGTGTACACAGCAGCGCTTCCTGTGATGTTATGGCTGGGATACCCTGTCTCCCCTCCCTCAAGACCTCTCCAAAAAGAAGCTGCATGTGGGGAAATGAGAGGGCTTGTGAGCCAGGATGGGGCAGCACTTCGTGAGTTGCTGAACATTGCTGCTGGAGGCTTTGTTCTGGCCACTTACTGATGCCAGTGACTATGAGGAGATGCTGCCGTGCTCCTCCTTCGAGAGCCTTGCTAGAGCTCTGGGCTATGAAGGAAGACAAAGATCCACAAATCAGACAACATGGGGAGCAACAAGGTGTCCTCCTTTGGCCAGTTCCAATCTACAGGGTGTTAGACTCAACAGGAATATCATGATAAGGGAGTCCAGTGTTTGTGGAGGGCTTCCTGTGTGGTTGGTGCTATTCTAAGCACTAGACATGGATTATATTGCCCAGTCCTCTTACCTGACCAGTGAGGTAGGTGACATTATTGTCTCCCAGTTGAGGAAAGCTAGATTTTGAGAGACTGACAATGCATCTGAACACAGCAGCCTAGGAATAGTGGGAGCAAGGTAGAAGCCATGCCAAACACAAGAGCCTTCATGGTGGTAGCTGACCTTAGCCATGACAGGGCTTCTGCCATCCTGGAACCACACATCATAGAGACCTTCCGTACACACTCACATGCTTAGTCTGGATCCTCAGGGATGAACCAGATACAATCCCCACATTCACGGAGTCCCTGGTTAGTGTCAGGTGGTCAGAGTGGGGCTTTGGGAAAGTGACTGGGTCATGGGCTGCTATACTTACCAGTGGATTAATCTCTTGATGGCTTCATAGCTGAATGTGCTATGAGGAGGGGGGCTTGGTTGGAGATGGGTCCCTGGAAGCCATGATCTGAAGAGAGATAGTCTTGTCCCTGGCTCCTGGCTCCTAGCTCCTCCCTTCCCTCTCTTCTTCACTGGCAGAGGTGGAGCAGCTTTCTTTCATCACACTCTTCCACCATGTTGTCTCTGCCTTGGAGCCAGTCAACCACAGACTGGACCTTCTGATACCATCGACCAAGCAAACCTCTCCTCCTTTAAGTTCTGGATGTTAGGTATTTGACCCCAGAGACCAACAAAGAAAGATTTTGGCTAAGCCCACAGCCATGATCCATGTCACTCTGCTGATCCTTGTTCAGTCACGTTTTCAGAGAGACAAAAAGAAGTAAGTTCTGCTGTGTGATGACATTAGAGCATTGAAAGAAAATTGCTCCTGGAATGGGTAATCATGATTGTTAGTGAGGAGCAACCCGGAGCACTGTTGACTGCTGCACTCATGCACAATGCCTGCAGGCTGCAGACGCCTGGTGGGTCATGTGAACACGGGAAGGGGTCACAAAGGAAGAGACTGCTACACAGTTGGAATAGCAGCCTTGGCAAGACAGACTACCTATGAGAGGCTTCAGAAGGCTCAAGGACTTGAGCACGACTTGCCCCAGCCCTGTTCTGAACCCTGGGAAGGAACAACACTTTGGAAATTTTTATTACCCAGTTTAAATGCTGTAGATAGATGCATGTGCCACTGAGCACTAGCCCAAAGCACATCAGAGTGAGGTTCTTCCCATGTGGAGTAGATTCTGTGGTATGTGGAATGTGGGAAGAAGCCTTTAAACACACTCAGGAAGATCACAGGTCCCTCCAGGCATTTCCAGAAGGACTTTGATCGGAGGACTTGTAGAAGGCAGGTATGTCCACAATGCAGAGGGTCTTTTAAAGGAGCCCAACTTCTGTTTTCAGGTATAAAGCATTTGGCCAGGAGGAGAGGGCAAAGGAGAGCCCACCAACCCACCTACCTATTGCAGGGCTCAGTTGAAACCCCTAGGACCTGGAAGACATTGAGAATAAGTAAGTGCCATATTCGTTCAAAAAATATTTAATGATCACCCACTTTGTGGCACAAGTAGACCCAAAACTCTGCTCTTGAGAAGCCTGTCTCTACTTCTATAGGGGACCCCCCCCCCCATGGAAGGTTCAGCCTGTGTCTCCTCTGCTCCTGAAGGCACGGAACTGTCAGGAGGGCCTTGAGTAGAAACCCTCCATGCTGGCCACTGATTTTCTTAGCTACCAAGTTGTTATGATCTGTGTCTTAGTCACTTTCCTCAGCCCTGGGACTAACACCTGGCACCCCGATTTAAAAGAAGAGAGGTTTATTTTGGCTCACGGTTACAGCCCATGGTTGGCTGGCTCCAAGGCAAAAATGGCCTGGGTGAAAAGGCCTAGGTGAGGGACAGCTGCTGCTGTCACAGTGGTCAGGAAGTGGAGAGAGAAGAGAGGAACGAGGGAGGGAGATAAACCCTTCCAGGTCACCCTCCTTCATCATGGTCCACCTCTTCGGACCAGACTCTACCTCTTCACAGAAAATAGGCACCTGATCTTTGCTTTGGATACCACCATGCTCATCACTTATCCATACTGGAATCATGATCCACTCACTCCAAAAGCCTGGCCTGTGAGTGAATGGAAGTCTTGAGGGTCATTCTTGTTGGAAATCACTGTATTCTCTCTTTTTGATTTTAGTACTTTTACGGTACCAGAACAACCAGGACAAGACATAAATATGATCTCCATTACCACAAATTATACAGTTGCATTTCCCACATTTGGGGAAATCACAGAGGTCTACAAATCCAAAGTGCAAAGGACAAGCTCACTCTGGGAAGCCACCTTTGTGATCAATATGACTCCTGCCAGGTGAATATTACTTGTTTGTTTCGTTAATGAATATTACCTAGAATCCCATGAAATGGTGTTTAAGTAGTATAATTATTTGAGGTCTTCTTAGTTGTAGCATTTATTGACTAAGCCTATTTGATGAGAACAATAAAGTAGATTTTGTTTTGGTTTGTTTTGGTTTGGGTTTTTTTTAGGTTTTTTGAGACAGGGTCTTGGTTGTAGTTCAGGCTGGCCCTGAGCTCAGCCTCAAACTCACATCACAGCAATCCTCTTGCCTCTGCCTCCCAAGTGCTGGGATTACAGGCGTGAGCCACCAAACCCAGCACCATGGTATGTAGTACTGATTGCTACTGGGCGTGAGTCTCCATGCCCAGTATGGTATGTGGTTAACCGGGCATCGAACCCGGGTCCTTGTACTTGCAAGACTGGCGCCGGAACCACTGAGCTAAATCCCCAGCCCAACAATAAAGTAGTTTTGATCAACATGATCATTTGAAGTTCAGGATGATGGAAATCAGTTGGTCACATGCCAGCATAGGCATCTAATGCTTTCCTATGTGTCAGAGTTTGTCACCCAAGTCACTATTATCATTGGAAGGCAATCATTCTCTGTCACAGGGGACTTTCTTTTGCCTTGAATGATGCTCACTATATCTCTAATGTCTACCCATTAGATGCCAGTAACTACAATCTTCTCAGTTTTGTTTAGAGACCAAAAATTCTCTAAACATTATCCAGATGTCACCTACAGGGCTAAGTCACCCCACTTAAGAACAGTGCCATTTATTTTGGTCATATACTATCAAGAAATCCTATCTCACAAGAAGAAACTCTTGCACTTGGTAAAATGTTTTATTTATTTGTTTTTTTAAATTCAGATCTTTATTGGTACATTATGAATGCACATCATCATTGCCTTCAACATTGAAAGTTTGTAATAGAATATGACATGACTTGATTCTCATTTTTCCCCTTCCCCCTCCCACCCTGCAACCCCCACTCCCTAAATACATAAGCTTTGTTTCTTTTTTATTATTATCACATTCTTTTTCTTCTTGTTATTTACCCCTATACCCTCCTTCCTTTTAAATATTTTCTATTTCACAATATCAGCTATATATACTAGAACTCATTTACATCTTGACTTTTTCCTACCAGAGAAAAGATGCAATATTTGCACATCCATAACCTATTTATTTCACTTATGAGGATGTCTTGAAGGTACACCCATTTGAATATGAATGACTTACTCTTATCATTTTTAATGGCAGAATAATAAATACTCCATTCTATAAAAGAACCACATCTTCTTTATCCAGTCTCCTGTTGAAGGACATTTTGGTTGTTTCCAAGATTTTATTTATTTGTTTTTAAAATTAGCTCTCCTGCACTCCCAGGCCCACCTTTTTATTATTAATTAATTGATTTTATTGGTACATGTTATATACATATCATGATCACAATCAGCATTGAAAATTTGTGCCAGTATATGACATGTCTTAATTCTCATTTTTTCCCATTCCTCTGTCCACCCTACAGCCCCCGCCCCATATATACATAAGCTTTGTTTCCTTTTTTTTAACCATCACATTTTCCCCTGTGTTATATACCCCTACTCCCCTTTACCATTTGTATATCTTCTATTTCACAGTATCTATCATGCACTCTAGAACTCATTTATATCTTTAGTTTCTCATATGTGAGAAAAGATACAGTTCAGGACCACCTTTTTGAAAAACTGATTTTATCAGGTTGGGGATTTAGCTCAGTGGTTCTGATGTCTGCCTTGCAAATGAAATGTCCCAAGTTCATTCCCTGGTAACCATGTACCACAATGCCGGGTGTGGTGACTCATGCCTATATTCCCAGAACTCAGGAGGCAGAGGCAGAGGCAGGAAGACTGCTGTGAGTTTGAGGCTTGCCTGGGCTACATAGTGACCTCAGGGCCAGCCTGAACTACAAAAGTGAGACCCTGTCTCAAAAAAAAAATTAATTTTATTGGTACATTTTATATTTACATTATGATCACATTCAACACTAAGAGTCTATACTAGTACATGATACATCTTTTTTTTGCTGGTGGGCATGAATCACCATGCCTGGCATTGTTCTGTGTAATTACTGGGATCAAAGTAGGGACCTTGCACTTGCAAAGCAGGCTGTAGAACCACTGAGCTATAGCCTCAGCTCTACATGATACATTTTGATTCTCATTTTTTCCTATTCCCCTGCCCTCCCTACAACCTCTGCCTCCTATATGCACAAGCTTTGTTTCCTTTTTTCATCAATTTCTTTATTCCTCTTCTTTCCTTTCCCCTATCCTCCCTTCCCTTTTCCTTTTGAAGATTTTTTTCCTTTTTCACATTACCTATCATACATTTTGGAATTCAATTACATCTTCAGTTTCTCACACCAGGGAAATGATGTGGTATTTACAGGTCTGTGTTCTACTTCTATCACTTATGAGTATAACCTTAAGGTAAACTCATTAGAGTATAAATGGTTCAAATTTATCATTCTTAATATCATTCTTAATAGCACTCCATTTTATATTTTGAAAAAGTCACATCTTTTTTTATCCAGTTTCCTGTTGATGGGCATTTGGACTATTTCCAAGATTTAGCTATAACAAACTGAGCTGATATAAACATAAGTACACATAGGTTGTTGTGATGTGAATCTTTTAATTCTTTCATGTATGTACCTAGCAGGGGAATAGCAGGATCTAATGGGATCTCTAAACTTAGTTTTTTTGAAGAATTTCCACACTGATCTTCACAGTGGTTGAAGCAGTGTATATTTCCACCAACAGCAGAAAGAGTTCCTTTCTCCCCACAGCCCTGCCAACATTTGTTGTTGGTTGTTTTAGTGACAGCAGCCATTCTTTCTGATGTGAGATGGAATTTCAATGTTGTTTTCATCTGCCTCTCTCAAATGACCAGAGATGTTGAGTATTTCTTCATATGTTTCTTAGCTGCCTTTGCTTCTTCATCTGAAAAGTGTTGTTTCATTTCAGATGCTTGTTTTTGAATTGGTTCTTTGAATTTGGGGGGGGCTGATTTTTTAAAGTTCTTTATATACTCTAGATAATAGCCTTCTGTCTGAGAAACAGCTGGCAAAACTTTTTCCCATATTGTAGATTGCCTTTTTGCTCTGCTGGTGGTTTCTCTTGTTGTACAGAAGCTTTTAATAAGATGAGATCCCAGTTGTTGATTCCTTCTGCTAATTCCTATGCTGTTGAGATTTTTTTCCCTATGCTAATGTCTCCAAGAATCTACCTAACTTATCTTCTAGCAGGTTTAGTGTTTCTGTTTTAATATTTAGGTCTCTAATCAACTTTGATTTCAGTTTAGTGCATGGTGGAAAAGATAGGTTTAGCTTTAGTCTTTGGCAGGTTGAAACCCAGTTTTTTCAGCACCATTTGTTAAAGAAGTATCTTTCCTACACTGAGGATATTTGGTTCCTTTGCAAAGGTGAGGTGGCTTAGCATATCTGGAATTGTTTCTGCATCTTCTAGTCTGTTGCACTGATCCTTTGATCTGTTTCTTTGCCAGTACCATGCAGTGTTTAATCACAGTGGTTTTACACAGTGGCTTTTCAAGTTGTGGATTGTGATACCCCCTGCCATGTCCTTGTTGCCTCAAATTGCTTTTGCTGTTCGAGAGAACCATCTTTAATTAAATAAAAACTTTATTCCACAGTTAAGTCTGCACAAAAACAGCAGCCCGAATTAAATATGTTGGTAGTTTTCAATATACTAAAATTTGCATGTAACACATTTGAGTGGGTGTGTTGTTTTTATTATAATTTTGAAGAATAGAAAAATCTTCATGTTAAAAACATTCAAACCAAATGTTGGCAGGTCCCCTGAAGCTGGAGGCAGCTTGGAGTCAGCAATGCTGGTTTCACAAAAAGAGGATTTGATCATAGTTACTGGTTGGATCTAGAGGGTAGGGTGTTTGGGTCCTGTCTGCTCCTCTGAGACCACTCAGCCTCATCAGATGTAGCCTTGGGGAGGAAGAGAGGCCATGTGAGGGCTGGCAGCCTCTTGAAAGAGGGCCTAGAGTTAAAGCAAGGAAATAAGATTGATTCAAGGGGTGAGTACAAGGAAAGAAAGGCCTCTGGACTCACATAGTACTAAGAAAGAGAACATAATCGTGGTGACGCAGGGCCAGGAGGTTAAACCCAGAATAATCATAATGAAAACAATCTGTTTGCACCATTTGATGCTTCCAGAAATTCCCGGGAGTGAGTCCAAGGTGGAGAATCCCAGCCGGAAGTGCTGCTGGTTGGAACTGAGAAGGTGGTGGTGGGACAAGGGGCCAGAGGAGAGCATCGTCTTCAGCTTCCAAAGATGGGGATGTTAGTGGGGCAGCCCCCCAGGAGAATAGCAGCTGGGAGAAGAGGAGGGGGGTCCCTAGGCCACAGAAACCACAGCTGGCTTTAATGTTCATGGAAGAAGAGTTCTTTGCTGGAATCAATTTGTTCTCCCTCTGAAACTGGGAGCAGATTTCAGGGCTTGCTCCTCAGGAAATCTGTCTAAAATGAGGTGGGACAGCAGGCCACAGGCCACCTAACACCACACCCGTGGGGATTTATAATAGACAAGGGACTCTATCACTGTCTGCTTGCATTTCTTCAGCTTTAGTAGTTCTCCATGGGAGGTTGGTCCAGGACTCACAGACAAGAGCCTGGGGTGCGGACGTGATCTGTCTGCTGTACGTGAAAGACACCGTGCACCTTTCTCTCCTTTACCTGCCTCACTTTGGAGAACGCTGTTCCTGCCATCCAGCCAACCACTTTCCATTTGTCATAAATGTGGTACCAAGAGAGACCTCAGAGACAATCTGGTCCAAATCCTTATTTTACAGATGGGAACGTGGAGGTTCAGCCAAGTGACTTTTCATAGATCACCCACCCAATGACCCAGCAGCTTTTGCTCTTTTATATTCACCTCCTGCTCTGATGAGGAAGGTGACTTGTCCAGATCCTCACAACTAGACCAGCAATCTGAAATCTGAGGAGCGATAGATGTGTGTGTGCACATGTGAGTATGTGTGCACATGCATGCATGCCCACACTTAGGGTTGAGTTGGCGCTGGCATGGTGCAGGTGCACTCGCGTGGCCACCTGTCCCTGTACACTGCTGACAGTCATCTGCACAGGCATACCCTGGACTGAGTTCTGGGTTAGGATGAGAACCAGGGAAAGGGCAGGGCTAAGGTATTGTGAGTGTTAAGATCCAGACAGTCTTGGATAGAATTGAGGAATGTCTTCAGGGGTTCAGGGTGGCTAGAGAAGTTACCCCAGAAGGGTCCATGAAGGACACTCAAAATATCACTGATGAGAGGACCAGGGAGATTCCCCGGGCAGCAAGAACAAGCCCTGGGAAGCTGGAAACCAAGAGGCATGTTTGGAAATGCCCAATAGTCCACAGTGGCTTGAGGGAAGGGTCTATGTGAGAAGCAGACAGGCAGCCAGCAGACGCCCTCTGAAACATTCACTGTTTCTAACACTGTGTGATGCTGCTGGAGACCAAAGTGGAGAAGACTAGACAGTCCACAAGTTTTTCTCTTCATTTTTCCAGCAGACTTACAAACACCTTGCTCTGGTCTCCGAAGGATGAGCTCTAGGAAGAATGAAACATGGGCACAGCTCTTGGACCACAGGGACAGCTCCCTGGGCAGACCTAGGACTGAATGCCCAGGAATGCCAAGGAATAGCTTTCTGGGAGTTGGTCTGAATTCCTAGCCTAGCCCTGATTCTCATGCAGTGACCTCCAGCGGCTCCAAGCCCAGATCTCTGTACACTGTCCACCCTGGGCAGTGTATGAATTCCCAGAATCCATGGATGTGTTTCCTCTGCTTCAGAGAAAGATTCTCAGAAGACTGCATCTGAGAAACACCAGCCTGAGCGCAAGCGACATCCTGGTGTGCCAGGGGAACTTGAGCTCACAACTGTCCAGGGAAAGGAAGCTAGAGGTCTTGCACTGAAGACTTTTGATTGATTGATTGATTGATTGATTGTATTGATTGTATTTCCAAATCAAAAGACCTAAGCTGAGGACCTTTGACTTATTGATTGTATTGGTTGATTGATTGTACTGACTATATTTCAAGGGAATCTCCATGAGGCAGTCTGACCCCTTGCACCGTGTGCAAGAGCAGCAGTGCCCCAGGCAGGGAGAATCCCATCTTACCAAGATCTCTGCTGCACATGGAGGGCTGCCCCATGGGCTGACTCCAGCAGCCTCCCCCAGACAGCAATGCCGTGATAAGGGTCTTCGCTGATGTGCAAATGCACCTACACGTTCCTGCTGTTGAAACCCCTCCTTTGGCTTTGCCCGGACACCTGTGGCATCCATGTTGCAGATAAGGTCACAGGGCCTTGGAGAGGATGAGTGTGGGCTCAGGCTAGTGCCCACTTCATACCATGCCCTGCCTGCAGCTTTTCTCCCACCTGAAGGTGACCCCCTCTCAACACCGGTCACATGTGCTCTGCTCTGCACAACTAACTGGATCGGTTTCCAAAACCAACTATGAGGTTTCCTGAAAAGTTCTTTAGGATGGCAGGCTTCAAGTTTCTCGGCAAGACCCTGCTGGAAAAGCAGCGAGCCAGCTCTTTCCCGCAGTGTACTCGTTCGTGGCTGACCCTGGCTACAGGGGCCTTCCTGTCCTCATCAGGAAAGGATATTGGAAGGGTGGAGAGGGCTCTGGGAAAGGAGAGCTTCAGCCCTTCTGGGAACCATCTGGAGGAATGCGCTCCTGAGTGGCCCTGCCCTGAGCCTCACCCGCCTTCGGCTTTCAGCAGGATTCTGGCATGGAAAGAATGGGCCCGCTCCGGAGCTTGTCAGAGGTAGAGGTCAGCACATTCCAGGACTCTGCCTTCCCGCCTTTGTCAGATAATCACAGTAGACGAGAGGCTGGGCCTCCGCCTGTACCCAGGCTGCTGTGGGATTGGCAGTGGGTTGGGTGGGAGACCGGTGGCCCCTCGCTGGCAGGTTGGACCTGTGCACGACTCTCTTCTCTGCCTGGAACCCTCTCGACTGTGTCATTCTCTCACCAACTCCCACCTATCTTTCTGCACCAGCTCTCCAGCCACTTCCCCAAAGTGTCCATGTGAACCCCAGTGGGGGCTGGTCTCTCTGTCCCATGTCCTCAACTCCTCCACCCCACCACTCCTCTGGCCATGGTTGATCACCAAGGACAATCTCGCAACTTTTCTCCTCAGCCATAGGAGTACCAGCACCATGCCCACTGTTTGTATGAAGCAGGTGCTATGGGAGGCGCTCAGTTGGGCATTTCTGGCAAGTAGATAGTGAACGATCCCCAGAGGGTACTGCCCTGAGGCCCTGCACACACCTCGGGCAGTTCAGGGTGGGGCACAGGGCCTACTGTTACACTGAGAGTGCAGGCCACGATAGGTGCTGGGCAGGGGACTCAGAGGAGTCACTGGATCCAAATGTCTTATAACAGGAGGCACAGAGCGGTAAGCCTGTGAGGGATGCTCGCTTCCCTTCAGCTGGGCTCTCTCCTGGCAGGGGCAGCCTTGAAATTCTAGCCTGCTCCTGCTCTTGCCTGGAGCCTGGTTTTCTCACCTGTAAAATGGAGATGAGATCTAACTGACCTATCTTTCGCTGTAAAACCTTAGGTGATGCTGACTCTAAGGTATACTCCTGATCCCTGGGAGTGGGAACTGCCTTCCTCATGATGATAAAGGATTGCATGATTCGTGGCTTTTGGTGAGGTTTGTTCTGGGAACAAATAAGAAAGGGGCTCCAGATTCCCATACAGTCACCTCCAGAGGCTCCAAGCCCAGATCTTTGTACACTGTCCACCCTGGGCAATGTCTGAATTCCCAGAATATACATATGTGTTTCTTCTGCTTCAGAGAAAGATTCTCAGAAGATTCCAACCAAGAACCACCAATCTGAGCACAAGCTGACATCTTGGTGTGGTTGGTGAGCTGAGGTCAGAAAAGTCACGCAAGAATTTTCCTCAGTCCTCCTTAGCCACATTGTTCAAACGCATATCACACTCTCAGCAGAACTCTGCACTGCAGACACCAAGAACATCCGTGTGGAGAAATCCAGCTCTGTCCCCCACGGGTGTCCTTTCTGGGGAGCAGAGTTGTGAGCAAGGATGCACTTTCTGGGCAGTCCCCAAGTGTGGGAGGCCAAAGCCCAAGGGAGACTTTACCTTCACTAGCTCCTGAGACCTGGCCGGAGCCATAGCCTTCAGTTCCACATCCACGTCTCCAGCCCAGGCTGTCCGGAACACCAGTGTCTCAGGGCCAGCTGTCCCATTCTCTTCCCATGTGAGCAGCTGCCTGACAGCTCACACACATCTCCTGCGCAGCTCTGGAAATCTTTCCCCAACTCACTCCACCCTTATCTCCATGGAAGTCTACTCCAGCTTTCCAGTCACTTAGGCCAAAATCTTGGAGTCATCTGGACTCCCTGCTTTCACAACTCACGCCCAATCTGCCGAATAGTCATGTTAACTCTACCTTAAAATATGTGCAGGGCCTGATTCATGTTGACGGGAAGCAGATCCGTGGCACTTGGAGTATGGGCCGAAGTAAGATGACTAAAACCTGAAGGAAATTTGGGCGATGATAGTAATTGAAGTACTATGATGTGGAGATGGTTTAGTGGGTGTCCCTGAACTCTTCAAGTCATTCAGTTTAGTGTATGCCAACTGTGCCCCAGTAAAGCTGTTTATTGTTTCAATCACATGCTCCTAATGACCTATATGAGCCTCTGGACAAGCCATTTTCTTCTCTTAGCCTCAACTTTTCCATCTGTAAAACAAGGATTTCTAAAGGACCTACTAGCTGCAACCATCTACACCCACAGTGACCTCCTCTTCACATTTCCTGAAAAGCTCTGAGGGAAAAAGGGGTGGTAAATCCATGTGCATTGGATGTATTGTGGAGTTTTCTGATTTCAGCTCAGCTCCTTAGCCCTTCGCATAAAAGTAATGCAAACCAAGGTAAAGGATTAGTTGAGGGGAGAATGCTAGGGGATAGGAGCAAATCACACAGGAAAAGCAAGATGAGAACATCAATGACACACACTCCATGAGATTTTCTTCAGGACTGGAAAAACCTCAGAGAGCTGGCAAGAGCCACAGAGATTTTGGTCAACACCTACATTTGACAGATGGGACAACTAAGACTTATGGTGGTATTTTTCAAGTACACTAAGAAATTCACAGAGTTGATATAAGAATGCAGGTTTCTGGTCTCTTAAACTATTGTTTAAATGTCATCTTCTGCACTAGGTCTTCCTGACCATCGTAAGGAATATCACAACCCAGCCAGCTCTTGATGTCCACTACCTTGTACTTCTATGTTTTTATTATTAGTGCTGTTTGTCTCCCTGGTTGAATGTGAGCTCCTTGGGGTCAGGGATCTGTAAACTGAAATCACCTAGGCAGCTAGAGCAGCACATTCCACAGACAGGGCATAGAGCGAGTTCTTAGTGAGCACTGTGGAGTACATGATGTGGCCAAAGGTTACTGGCCTGCAAAGAACAAGGGCTTACGCATGACTGTCTGAGGTCAGCAGACCCTGCAGCATTTTCTGCTTTATCTCACCTCCTTAAGTGCCCATTTCCTCATCTACGAAATGTGGCTTTGTGGTGCTATCATGAGATACAATACAGATGAAGCCCCAACTAGGCCCGATCAGAGCCCCTGAAAAAAGTGACTTGGACAAGTGAGTGTCACAAATAAAGCTCCAGGAGGTCTCGCAGTAGCGTGCTGGTACACTTGATTTGGACATGAGGTTTGCAGATGAAATATTTTCTTCTCTCCTTGGAGGGAAATGTTTGGGTCCAAACTCCAAAGAGCTGCTCAGACTCTGTAGGAAGAATGAGGAGGCTGGTTCTCAGTTTAACCTGCTCATTTCCTGGCATGTGGCTACCTTGGTCTTCTCCTCTGAGAAATGGGATGTGAATGCTTTCTCTGTTGACTTTGGAAGCATTAGGAGGATTGAAGGAGAGGTTGCAAATGGAGATGCTTTGTAAGCGGACTGCAGTGTGTTTCTGTGGAGGCAGCAGGGCCTTCCCCTGGCAGCAAGCCTGTTTTGGATGACATGCTTGCTGCTTTGGGGAGGTGCTGGGGCTGACCTGTGCCCTTTCCAATTCATATGTTGAAGCCCTAACTTTCGGGACACTTTAGAATTCAGGTGTATTTTGAGATAAGATCTATAAAGAGGTAATAAACTTAAAATAAACCGATAGGGTGAGTCCTAATCCGCACAACTTGTGTTTTTAGAAAACAAATTTTGAACACAGACACATGCAGAGGGAAGATGACAGAAAGACACGGGGGGGGAGAGAGGCTCAGAAGAAACCAACCCTGGCAACACCTTGATCTTGAACTCCAGGCCTCGAGAACTGTGAGACAGTACATGTCTGTGGTTGAAGCCATGTGTCTTTGTCCTAGCAGCCCCAGGAGACAACATAGAGGTCTGGATGGGATGCAGCAAAAGCCCGCAGCAGAGAAGCTGTGCCCTTCCACACAGCCCCTCCACACACACTGGTCTCAGACAGCTAGTCCTCGGGATTCACCCTGGTCTCACTGGTCCCAGAGAAGTCTAGCTGGGTGTCTCTGCCTGAAAAGCTGGGAGCTCAGGAGTCCTGATGGCACCTGGTGCTGATGGTTCCTGAGAAGACCCTCAGAGCACACTGTGTTGAGATGAGCAGGTGTGTCTGGAAGGGTATAGGCCACGCTGGGAGAGTATGGATCACAGGTGCATACCTGTAATCCCAAGACTCTGGGAGGCTGAAGCAGGAGGATTAAAAATTCAAACCCAGCCTGGGCAACTGATTGGCTCAATGAGACCTTGTCTCAAAATGAAAAATAAAAGGAGGACCGGGGATATGGCTCATGAAGGTTTGGATTTAATCCCAGTAACACACACATGCATGTGCACACACATGCACACGCACACACGCACGTGCACACAGAGAGGTCTTTATTCTCTAGAAAGGACAAAGCCGATGTGATTTCTTAATGATAAGGTGTAATAACATCTGCTTTCATTTCTGGAATCACCTGACCCTATTACTCCTTCTGACCACAGGGCCTCTTCCAGTGTCCAATGATACAAGCCAAAGGTCAAGGGGACAAGGCCAACATATCAGTATTTTGTAGATGACTGGTTCTTCTGGAAGAATTTCCAAGTCAGACCATAGAGTAGAAATTATGTACAACCTTTTGTAGAAAGGATCTTATTTTTTTGCAAAGGAGGAGGAGAAATACAAACAAAATAAGGGTTTTTTTCCCCTGTCAAAACAAGACCACCCACATGCTTAAAAATCCAGGCCTGCCTGGAATAGCTAATTTTGTTCTATTGTCATGTAACTGTCGCCCTGCATGCAGCATATGGTCTGAGGCATTTCCTTATTTGACTACCTCCTGACTTAGGAAAACAGAAGCTGCCAGGAGCCAGGCTACATCAGCTCCACAGCCAACACCCCCTGCTCCCGGCCTCTTGCCTCTGTGCCTGGCACCACACCCTAGGGGTCCATAAGGAGAGAAGTCAGAATTCCAGCCCCACGGCCTTGCTCCCAACTGCTTCCTGCAAGTAAGGAAACAAATGTCACAGGTCTGGGTCCACCCTTGGCCAACCCACAGAGGTGGACTGTCCTGCAAAGCCACTGGCTCCCAAGCACCTGGCAGCACTGAGTGTTCCATGCCCACCGGGAATCCTGTTTGGTACAGACAGTGCTCTGAATTCAGACTTCAGCTGTGGTTGAATGTCCTCGGTGAAGCACTTCAGAGTCTGGCTGCACTCTCCACACATCCCCTGACCACCCTAAATATGGAAGTTTTCTGATAGAAGCTGAACAATGCCCAAAGGTTAGGCTCTGCGATTTGTACAAAGGATCGACCAAAATGGGTTTATCCGGACAGTTCCAAGAGTAAATTAGCATCTGTGTGGGTGGATCTCATGGCTGAAGAGACCTGAGGAATCCATCTTCTAGTTGTCTGGGAGCAAAGGAAGCTCCTGAGAAGGGGGAGCTGGCCTAGACACCCTGTCTGAGGGACCCGGAGTCCCCTCCAAGCCAATGGCTCTTTGTAGTCCGCAGGCATCCGCAGCATATACCACGGCGCCTGTGTTCCCGGGAACCCATTGCCAGGGACTTTTCCTTCTCAATGCCACTTCCACATAGAAGTGAGGGCAAATAAGAAAGCAGGAATGTATTTTTAAAAGATGTTTAGGGAGTTTCCTGGTTTTCACCACACAATAGTTCTCCTTGCCTCCTACTTTTGCAGCCTGATCCTATTGGAATTCGGAGTGATGTCCTGGGAATTATAAAGTTCTGACTAACTTAAAAATGTTCAATTATGCTTACTAGATGACTCTCACAGATTCAGGAAAATGAGAAATATGTTCAGTAAAGGTTTCTAATAATGGCATTCGAAGCCACTGTGGACACTGTGTGGTCTACTGGGTGCTCGGCTAGCCATGTTCTTCTGCCTTCATCACAGCCGGGTACCACCCAAAGTCAGCTGCTGGCCAAAGAGACAGAGAGGTCCAGGCTCCAGCTTCCACAGGGAGAAAGCCCTGTTCTCTTTCCGTGCATGTTCTAATCGGGTGGTTCTCCCTCAGGGGCATTAGAACCCGGCACACACGAAATGAGAAGCAGAGACGGAAACAGATGCACAGTACGGGAAAGTCATTTCATGAGGCAGCAGATCCATAGGGGTGGAAGCCATAGATTCCAGCTGTGGAGAGAACAGACAGTTGTCACCCTCTCAGAGTGGTTCTTCTGGACTGCACTGATGGCTCCTACAGCTTAGGTTTGTGTCTGCACCCTGTGCTTTCTGACTACGGAACTTTGGGAAAGTTACAAGCTTTCTAAGTCTCAGCATGCCCCTCCTCAATGCTGTGAGGCTGTGTGAGCACCAGGGTGATGTATACAGAGCACCTGGTGCCAGGTCCAGAAGTGTTTGACAGTGCTCAGGTTCGTCATTGCTAAACCAGCCTTGTGCAAACCCTCAATTCCAAGTCCTAACTGCAGGATACAGCGGATGACCTGTTCATGTATCTGTCCACTCTTCCTTTCTTCCTTTCACTTGAGTGCTCTGTGTTTCCTGAAGCTTGGAAGAGTCTCTCCAGCACAGACATAAAAAGAATTCTGGAGAGGTCAAGTAAGAAAGCTGCTAGAGACTGCTGGCTCGCCCTCAGAGAACCTGGCTTTCACAGGCCCTTGGGGTCAGTACAAACATAAGGCATTGCTTGTGGGACACAGCCCTACTGGCCAGGGGAGGAGCTTCCATTTTGAGGCAGGCAAAGGGGGAAAAAATTGGTGTCCTGGTCCTGTCCAGAGGAGCAGCAGGAGCAGGTGTATATACAAGAATGGGTGATAGGCAGGTGTGGGTGTCCTGTGTCTGTGGATGTGTGTTTGTTCCTGGATGGGGGTGTATGCAGAGAGAAACTGGAGGGAGAAGACTGTGTGTGTGTGTGTGTGTGTGTGTGTGTGTGTGTGTGTGTGTGTGTGTGTAAGTTTGTACACGCACGGAGAGTTTGTGTGGTCTGGAAAAGCTATGAGAGATGTTGTCCTGCAACTGCATGTATACCCGAAGACAGACACACGTGTGCAGTGTGTGTGACTACACACATGTGAGATTTCTGTGCACAGCTTGTGTGTGAGGCAACTCTCTCTTACCTTCAGTAGCTCATGAGCTGCAGGGCGGGAGTGGGAGGGGATGGCTATCTGGGTCATGTGCCTGGCAGGGCTGGTAATGACAGCTGTTATGGGGCCTGCTGTGTCTAGGAACTAGAGACATTCAGGAGCCAGGAATGTTGAAGACCAGGTATGAGGAAGTTCCAAAGGTTCCTCTGGGTTTCCATTACAAGGGACACAAAGGGACCTTTGCCTGCGCCCTATGGGCTTGTGGCAGGCTCCTTGTCCCTTCCCGCAGGGAAGTAGGAAAGGCCAGTTTCACTTTGCTTCCCAATCATTTTCACTTTCAGCTCCCTCAGTTAAACACTGAGGAAGGAGATGCAGCAGTAGTATGATGGTGTGCAGGCTCCAGACCACTGTACAGCCCTCGTAGAGATGTCCCACACTCAGGAACTGCCTCTGGATCAATATCAAATGCTGGGACCAGGCCATTACTTCCTTGAGTACGCTGACCTATAGCACTCTGGGCCTCCTTCTTGGCTCTGAGGAGCTTCAGAACAGAAGGTGAACTCTCTACAGTGACACACAAGCTGATGACAGAAGAGCTTTCAGGCCTGAACTGAGGGAGGCACCCGGCTGATTGGCCAGTAACAGATACAGGTAGATACTAAACTCTAATCCCTCGTGTTACCCGTCAGTGCTGGAAGGCATGACTCCCAGCACATCTGTTCATCCGGAGGCACCCCCAGCCTTCCCTGGCCATGTTATGCTGCCGTCACTGCTCCCTGATACCTGAGCACCCTTCCAGAGGCTCCTTCCTAGAAAACACTTCCCATGCACTTCCTTAGGGGTCCGTCCTGTGTGACAGGCCACTGCCAGCCCAGGTTTCTCTTTGAGTTGCCAATGCCCAGCTCCCCACACTTGGCCCCCTGGCATCTGAACATGCCCTGCCCATGGTCCTCCTGGGCCTGAGTCTATTGTGGGGCAGCTGTAATAGGCCCCATACTCTCCATTGTGCTTCTGACAGTGACAACAAGGAGGACAACAGGACACCAACATCATCAAGACACACACACACACACACACACACATCTCCAAGTTCTCAGCATCCTTAGGGTCCCCAGCCGGTCACAGGTTTTCATGATCCCTCTAAACTGCTCAGCTCTGCACAAGCCTTCCTCCCCATCCTCCACCTCGCTATCCTTTAGGGTCACTCTTTGTGTTGTGCTCTGTACTAAAAAGATGTGCCCTGGTAGGCCTTTGACATTCCTCCAGCTGAAATAAGTATGTTCTACACTTCTGATAAAATAATAGTCTGAGCCCAAGTCAGAGGAAAAGTTTAAGAGCATAGCAAGAATTATCTCTCTTATATGCCAGTCTCCCATTAAACATTTGATGTCATTAAGTGTTTGATACACAGCATCTAGACTCTAAGTTTGTCAGCTCAATCTTCACATCAATTTGGCTGTTGTTCACTTTTATCCAACTGAAATCTTCGTGTGTCTGAGACCAAAGGCTAACATCGTGACCTCTCACTGTGGAGCAGATTAAATTCCCTGGGAGGTCACTGAATAGCATCTTCGCCATCATCCCCCCAGGGGTAGCCCTCTCACCAACCTGAGTGTCCAAGACTGCATGTTTGTCACCAGCATCTTGGAGGAGGCTTAGAACAGCCTTCAGCACCTGGTGGAGGGTGGCCGGATATAGCAAATAATAAGACATAGGGCATCCGGTTTAGTTTGAATCTCAGATCAACAGTGGTGGGGGATGGTGTTCAAGCTTCTCTCAAGGGAAGAGGATGGACAGTTGTCAGAATATCCTTCCCAGGAAAAGTACATCAAAGTATGAAATGTTTCCACTCTTGTACCATAGTTATGCCAAAAGCGTGTTGTTTATCTGAAATGCAAACTGAACTGGCACCCAGTGTTTTATCTGGCAGCCCTCACCTGGTGCCTACCCCCACTGGAGCATGCCATCAGGCATCAGAGGCTCTGCAATGAACCGGTCACCATAGCAACGACCGAGTCTGTCAATGATCTACACTTGAAGGCAGATACAGGCCTCTCGGCAGGAATGCTCCTCCTTGGACTGTAGAAGGTGAGATTGGCCAGTCCCACACGTGTCCATCCTTCCAGAGAAGGCACCTCAGTGCAGTGCCTTGTACGGCAGATGCCCTCTGCTCATGTTTTGTTTTCTTTCTTTTTGCCCATGAGTACATTTTGGGAGGGAAAAAGCAAACCTAATATAGACAGCACAACCAAGCACACACCCCATGACACCATCTGTGAGCAAGAACAACACTGTGAACGTCCCTGTGAGTGGTCCCCAAGAATGACCAGGCATGGGATTGGTTAACACTGTTCCAGTAAATGGTCATCTTTCAGTTAAATAACAGAAAGACTTGTTTCTTCTTAGTCTTTAGTAATACCTCTAAGGTTATTAATAATACTTACAAAGTATAGATAAACCAAATCAAGTACTTGAGAACTTAAGTTGAACTTGTTCATTTACCCTGTAAAACATCAAACTTAGGATGACTTGTTAATGCATGTTTGTGTAGTGCTTTGAGATGAATGCTACTTCCAAATGTCACATCTGTGGCTCACTCCATTTTGTTCTCCCACACTAGTATGAGGGATACGTCAGCAGGTAGTACTGGGGGTCAGAGCCTGCCCCAGGACAGCACTGTGACCTGCCCACTCCCCAGCTTCAAGCGGCTCAACAGCCACATTTTCCTTCACCGACGTCACTGGCAGGTTGACTCAGCAACTTGCTAGGAACCTCAGATTTCTCTTGTCATGCTTTCCCAAGGAATGCCAGGTCATGCGCAAGCTAGAACAAGTGTTGGAAGTTCTTGTGGAAAAGAGTGGGGCTGTCCTAACATTTACTTGGCCAGGCAGAGGGTCCAGGTAAGAGGACAGAGGGCAGACTCTGTCTTGAGAGACCCACTGAGCAGACTCCCTGTCCACCCTGTCCTCGGGCTTATGAGACAGCCCTTTGATATCTGAGCCCTGGAGCTGTGGCTTCGGGCCACACTGCCAAGATAGGGAGCAGATCCCAGCCTCCCCCAGCTGGACTTGGTGGACCATAGTCTTCAGCTGGAGCAACACACGAATTCTTCGGTGGCTAGAGGCCTGTGGCAACATCTGCTAAAGGAAAGTTCACATTCCGTAGAAGAACTTGATGTGGCTTTAGCTATGTGTACAAACTTTGATTTTTCTATAAATAAGTAGGAGTTTGTTTTAAGGTAAGTTACAAAAATGTAATATCAAACTCACAATGCTCATTTCACTGATCACAATTTCCTGCTTCTTCTTACCTTTTATCTGTTTTAAGTAGGATGGTTTTATCTCCCTAGCAAGATAGAAACTTCCTTAAGGAAGTACCCTATCCCTGAGTATGTGGATCTGACCCAGAGAGCCCAGTGAAGAAGGTAAACCGGAGATAAAAAGAACCACAGCTGTGGGTATATTTTCCCAACTCTTAGCTTTAGGCAAGGTAGATATTTTTACAAATTTATGTCCAAATTTATCCTTTAAAAATATCTATTATCTACCTTTTATTAACTCCTGGCCCCCATATCTGGCCTTCTTCATTGTTCTGAAGCCCCCAAATCTGCTGAGGCCTGAGGACTTGATGAGTTTGAAGATGAGCCTCGGGTGAGTTCAGATGCAGAAGCAAGTTGAGGAGGAAGAAGGGACTCTTGTTCCCATCAAAGCCAGTGTGATAGTTTGCCACCTGCCAGCTTGGGTGGGAGTGGTCCTCTCATATCTAAGCCTGCGGTACTTGTTGAAAGTTTTTTTGTTTTGGGTTTTTTTTTTTTAAGTTTTTTTTTTTTTTAGGTTTTTTGAGAT
>PVIR01005732.1:45595-61364 GCA_004026965.1 Petromus typicus
CTGGCCCTGAGCTCAGCCTCAAACTCACATCACAATCCTCCTGCCTCTGCCTCCCGAGTGCTGGGATTACAGGCGTGAGCCACCACGCCCGGCACTGTGGTATGTGGTACTGGTTGCTGCTGGGTGTGGGTCTCCACACCCAGTATTGTTATGTGGTTACCGGGGAATCGAACCCGGGCCCCTGCGCTTGCAAGACAGGTGCCGGAACCACCGAGCTAACTCCCCGGCCCTGTTTTGTTTTGTTTTTGAGACAGGGTCTCGCTTTGTGGTTCAGGCTGGCCCTGAGCTCAGCCTCAAACTCACATCACAGAAATCCTCCTGCCTCTGCCTCCTGAGTGCTGGGATTACAGGCGTGAGCCACCATGCCCGGAACTGTGGTATGTGGTACTGGTTGCTGCTGCGCGTGAGTCTCCAAGCCCAGTACGGTATATGGTTACCGGGGATCAAACCCAGGTCCTTGTGCTTGCAAGACAGGCGCCAGAACCACTGAGCTAACTCCCCGACCCTTTAAAGTTTTTTTTGAGAGAGGGTCTCACTTCGTAGTTCAGGTTGATCTTGAACTCAGCTTTGAACTCAGCAATCCTCCTGCCTCTGCCTCCTGAGTGCTGGCATTATAGGTATGAGCCACCATGCCCAGCACTGTGGTGTATGGTACTGATTACTGGTGGGTGTGAGTTACCATGCCCGTCATTGTGGCATGTGGTCACCGGGGATTGAACTAGGGACCTTACGATTGCGAGACAGGTGCTGAAACCACTGACCTAAATCCCCAGCCTTTTGAAAGTTTTAAAATGAGGTGTTCTCTTTTAAAATATGGTTCTGTAAGTGAGGTTGTTCAATTCTTAGTGCTTAGGAATTACTTAGACATACAGAATTTGGGAAGCTGCCTGAGGTTTTCTGAATCACATGCTCCAGCCAGGGCCCAGCAGTGTGTGTCTGAGGAGCTCCGCGTCCTGCACATGCAGTGGGGAGACCACCCCTCTCCATAGACCACCTCCTCTTTCCTGCTCAGTAGCTGCTTGACCCAGCCACACCAGTGCAAATGCACAGACATGACATTTCAGAGTGCCCAGGTCCCTGGGTTCAGCCAGTGGCCGCAGGCTTGGGAATACCCAGGGTCTTGCTGTTCCCTGCTGGTTCCTGTTTTGTCTGGCTTTCACTGAAGTCCCACAGTGTGCAGAAGTCAGTGTGTCCCCTAGACCTGACGGGCCAACCTTCTGTATGAAATGGGGAGAAGCGGACTGCAGCCAAGGGAAGGATTTTCTGACAGCCGCGCATCCTCTTAAACCATCCTCCACCACAGTGCTGTTTCTATAGATTAAAAAAAAAAAAAAAAAAAAATGGCCTCGGCTGACGTCTTGCTGCAGTCAGAGAAGTTTGCAAGGAGCAGGAAAAAGGTGGACTAAATAACTTCTAGAAATTGGGACCTCAACAGAACAAGTTTTAGAAGAGGAAGGGGAAATATCGCGGGTAACATGAGGCCCAGAGGGACCCGTGGACCAGCATCCCATGAGTCATACAATGCCCTTGAGGAACGTCTAAGTCTGGGCAGTAAGACCCACACTCTTGACCTGTGAGCTCAGCCCCAGTGTGTGAGTTATATTATCTCAGGGCAACATGCCAGCATTGTCACTGCTGTTCTGCAGCAGGCTTCCCTCACCCATGAGGTGACCTTCCCAGACCTCCCCTGGATTCATGAAACCAGACAACACCAGACTCTACATATACTGTGTTCACTTCTATACAAACATGTCTGTGCAGAGAGAGAAACTAATAATAAAATGCAGTGAGTATAGCCATACACTATAGTAAAAGTTATGTTGACGTGGTCTCTCTCGTGCTTTCAAAATAATACACTGTGCCATGCTCATCCTTGTTGTAGGACGTGAGACGACACATGCCCGTGTGAAGAGGTGAAAGGTGGTTTGTGACACAGACACTGGAAGGAAGCACCAGGCTACTACGAGTCTGACCAGTCAGCAAGCTCTGGTGATGCGGGTTGGCCTCCGGTAACTGAAACCTCAGAAAGCAAAAGTAGGTAAGCAGGACAACTGTGTTACAGCTGCTGGAGCGTGAGTGTGGGACCAAGGAAGGTTCCAACAGGTGTGAGCAGGAGGATGCGATGGTATGGGGCGGCAGAGGGATGTGCTCAGCTGTGGGCTGTCCTGCCAGGATGTGCAGAGGGGCCCGAGTACCAGGCATGAAGGGCAGAGAGTTGGGGTAGAGGGAGATGCTGGGAGTCGCCAGCCGCAGGTGCCCACTGAGCCCATGGGATGTGAGGTGAGCAAAGGAAAGGATCAGAGATGCATCACCTATGTGTGAGCTGGATAGTATTATTGCAACATGGTATATGTGTTGTAAAACTTACAGAAATTAAAAATTGAGTCAGAAAAGATGTACAATCAGAAGTAGGGATCTCTATCCACGGCCTTTGGGATGACCCTCTGTCCTCACAGGGGGAACATACCCCCCTTTGAGATCGCTGAGCCATGTTTTGAGTTGCTGGGATGTGTGTGTGTCTCAGATTTCTTCCGTGTCTACTGTGTGAACAAGAATTATGTTATGCGCATAGCGGGTGCTCAGTAAATATTTGTGAAAGGGACAAATAAACAAGTCACCCTGGAATGTCCTGGGATGGACGCAATGTCACAGTGTGGCCAGTGGGGTGGGTTTTGGAATTGGATAGGTTGCAACTCAAGTTCCAGCTCAGCCCCTCGCTAGTCCTGTGACCAGAGGCTCGTGGTTGACTGTGCCCCAAACACTGTGAGCAGGCCCTGTGTTGCAGCATCCAGCACTTAGCCAGGAACGTATGAAGATGGGCTGTGTTCACCAGGAGGAACAGCCAGGAGCAGCTGTGCTCCTGGCTATTTAATGAGTGCTCCCAGCAGCTGAGCTCTCACAGAAAGACAGAGAATGAGCGAGGATTCTGGTGGAGGCGATGATGGGGACAGTAGCACTGGAGGCCACTCATGTGCCCTCCCCTGGAACACAGCAGCATCAGACAGAAACGGTGAATCCTCCTCTCCACAAAGGGAGGTGTCCGGGCAGGGCAGGGACAAGCCCATCTTCCTGGGCACCCATCAGGATACATTGACTGCCTTCCATTCTACAGCTGGTGCATAAGGGATAACTGCTGTGTGATCAGATGGTTTCTCCCTTCTCTTATTTTTTTATAAAACTTATTATATTTGCTTCATTCTAAAGTAATATTTTTCATAAAAGTTAGATGTAGAAATATAAAATTACAAAAATATCCCTATTATGGAAATAATCTTTATTAACATTTTGCTATATTTTCTTCTAATCTTTTTTGACTTTTTAATTTTATTGGTACATTTTAAATATACATAATGATAACATTCATCATATGGACTTTATACCTGTACATAATGTATGTTGCTTCTTCTTTATTTCCCCCTCCCGTCCCCTCCTTTCAATACCTCTTCACTTCCTTATTTATAAGAGTTCTATTTCCATTTCCTCCCTCCTATTCTTTTCTTTTCTTCTCTCCCCTACCTTGTTTCCTTCCCTGTTTGAACTTTTCCTCTTATTTAACAATATGTATTATGCACTTTGGTCCTTATTTAAACATGTGTATCTGATTTATTTCACTTAAATGTAGTCTCAAGATGCATCCATTTAGCTAAAATTGTCTCAAGCTCATCCTTTCTGACAAAGTAGTGCTCAACTGTGTCAAAAATAACCCACATCTTCTCAATCTATTCCTCAGTTGATGGGCCTTTGAGTTATTTCCAAGATTTAACTATTACAAACTGTGTCACTATAAATATGGGGTGTGCATATATTACTGTGGTGTAATGCTTTTAATTCTTTTGGGAAAATACCAAGAAGGAAGATAGCTGGGTCCAATGAAATCTCCAGACCTAATTTTCTGAAAAATCTCCACACTAATTTGCACAGTGGTTGCACTAGTCTACACTCCCACCAACAATAGGCGATTTCATCATAGCCCTGCCAATATTCATAATTGGTTGATATCTTGATAATAGTCATTCTTTCTGAAGTGAGACAGAATCTTGGCATTATTTTAATTTGCTTCTCTTTGATGATCAGTACTGCTGAACATTTTTCATATATTTATTTACCTTTTCTTCTTCTTTATCTGAGAAATGTCTATTCATTTCACATGCTCATTTTTGGATTGGGTATTTAAATTTGATTGTCTGATGTTTTTTAGTTCTTTATATATTCTAGATAGTAATCCTTTATCTGAGGAATCAGTGGCAAAATATTTTTCTTACTCTATGGGTTTGCGGTCTCTTTTTCTGTGTAAAATCCTTTCAGTAAGATGAAATCCCAGGTGTTGATTCTTTGTGATAATTCCTATATGATCAAGATTTTATTCATAAAGTCTTTGCCTACACCAATGCCTTTAAGAGTTCTACCTATTCGATCTGCAACAGATTTAATATATCTATCTTAATATTTAGAATCTGTGATTTACTTTGATTTTAATTTATTTCATGGTGAAAGATTATGGCTCTAGTTTTAATATTGGACATATGGAAAGCCAGTTTTCCCCGTACCATTAATTAAAGTGGCTATCTTTGTTCCAGCAAAGGTGTTTGTCTGCTTAGTCAAAGATAAAATAGCCAAGTGTGTTTGGAATTTTTCATCTTCTAGTCTGTTTCATTGATCCTCAGGTCTGTTTTTGTTGTTGTTGTTTTTGTCAGTACCATGCTGGTTTTTTTACAATACCTTTGTAGTATAATTTCAAGTCAAGGATTGTGATGCTGCCTGCCATGCCCTTGTTGCCCAGAATTGCTTTTGCTATTTTAGGTCTCTTCTAGTTCCAAATGAATTTTAGGATTGTTTTCTCAATTTCTGTGAAATATTCTGTTGGTATTTGAATTGGGATTGCGTTAAATCTGGTGGCCATTTGGGGAGTATGGCCATTTTCACTATATTGGTTCTTTCTATCCAAGAACAAGGAATATCTTTCCATTTTCTTTTTCTTTCATTTCCCATTTAAGAGTGCTGGAGTTTTCAATGTAAAGGTCTTTCACTTCCTGCATTACATTGGTTTCTAAGTGTATCATTTTTTTGAATGCTATTATGAAGCGTGTTGTTTCTCTAATTTCTCTTTCAGTGAGTTTTTTATTTGTGTACAGGAATACTATTGGTTTTTGAGTGATGACTTTGTATCCAGCTATGCTATTGAATTTGGTTATTAATCTAGAAGTCTTCAGGCAGAGGTTTTGCAGTCTTCTATGTAGAGTATTATGTCATTTATAAATAATGATAATTTAACTTTTTCTTTTCATATTCTTATTCCTTTTATTACTTTCTGTTGCGTAATTGGTCTGGCCAATGTTTCCAGAACTATATTGAATAAGAATGGTGATAGTGGACATCATTGTCTTGTTTTTGAATTTAGAATGAAAGTTTTTCAGTTCTTCTCAATTTACTATGATGTTGGCTGTTAGTTTGTCCTAAATGGCTTTTTATCACATTAAGATCATCTATTCCAATTTTCTGCATATAGTTTTATCATAAATTGATGCTGGACTTTGCCAAATGCTTTTCTACTTCTTTTGAGACAATCATGGTTTTTGTCCTTATTTCTGTTAATATAGTGTATTACATTTATTGATTTACATATGTTGAAGCATCCCTGAGTCCCTTGGATGAATACTACTTGGCTATAGTATATAATCTTTTTTTGTGATTTGCTGCATTCTACTTACCAGTATTTCATTGAGGATATTTTTGTATCCATGTTCATAAAGCAGAATATCCTGTAGTTCTCTTTTTTTGGTTGGATCCTGCTCTGTGTTTGCTTCCAGGAATGAATTTGGAAATATTGCTTCAATTTCAGTTTCATTAAAGAGTTTGAGGTGTAGTGGCATTAGGTCTTCTCTAAAGTTCCTGTAGAATTCAGCAATGAATCCATCACGACCTGGGTTTTTCTTTGTTGGTAGATTTTAAATTATATCTTCAATTTCTTTGATTGATATTGGTTTGTTTAGAGTTTTTATATCTTCTCAATTCAGCTTTAGTAAATCACATGTATCTAGGAATATATTCATTTCTGTATTTTCCATCCTATTAGAATATAGGTTCCCAAAGTAGGTATTGATAATATTCTGAATTTTTCAGTATCTGTTGTGATGTCACTTTTCTCATTCCTAACTGCATGGATTTGAGCTTTATCTTTTCTTGTTTTGATAAGGTTAACAAAGGGCTTGTCAATTTTATTTAATCCTTCAAAGAACCAACACTTCAATTCATTGATTCCTTGTATTTTTGTCTTTGTCTCAACTGCCTAAATTTCTACTCTGATCTTTATAATTTCCTCCGTTGTATGATCATTGGGCCTGATTTGCTCTTCTTTTTCTAGAAGCTTGAGGTTCAACATTAGGTTGTTTATTTGAACTTGCTGTTTTTCTGATGTTGGAATTTTCCACTTCAACTTTCCTTCATAGAACTGTTTTTTCACTGTGTCCAACAAGTTTCGATATGTTGTGTCGGCATTATCATTTAATTGTAGAAACTATCTAATTTCTTCTTTAACTTTGTCTATAATCCATTGGTTTACTGTGCATCTGCAGGTCTGAGCTGCCCTCCCACCCAGTGAGTCAGGGCTCAGAAAGGAAGTGCCGCTTGACCCCCTCCTTCTTCAATGTTGAAGTCTCTCCTCACTTTCCCTGTGTGCTTCAGTTCTCACTTCAGATCCATGGTTCAGGAGGATGTTATTTAATTTCTATGTGCTTATGTAGTTTTTGTGGCTTCTTTTGCTAATGATTTCCAATTTCATTGCACTATGATCTGATAATTTGCACTGGATAATTTAAATTTCTTTGCATTTGCTTAAGCATGCTCTATGAGCTAGTATGTGGTCTGTTTTGGAGTATATCTGTATACAGTTTAGAATAATGTATAAATAATGTATATTCTGATGTGGTATAAAAGACTCTGTAGCTATATAGTTGTTTGTTTGTTTGGTTTTTGGTTTTTGGTTTCTTTGTTTGTTAGCTTTTTGAGACGGGGTCTTGCCCTGTAGTTTAGGCTGACCCTGAACTCAGTATGTAGCCCAGGCTAGCCTTGAACTCATGGCAATCCTCTTGCTTCTGCCCCTCGAATGCTAGGATTATAGAAGTAAGCCACTATGCCCAGCATTGTGGTATGTGGTAGCAGGGATCCAACTTGGGACCTTGTGCTTGCCAGGTAGATGCCAGAACCACTGAGCTAAATCCCCAGCTCTGTAGATATCTAATAAGTCAATGTATTCAAACATTTCAGTCAGTTCTTATATTTCTTTGTTAGTGTTTTTGTCTAGTTGATCTATTTGTGACAGTGGGGCACCGAGATCTCTCATTACAATTCCTTTAGTGCTTTGATTTTTCATGTCCATTAATACTTGTTTTATATAGTTGGGTACACCGGTATATGGTGCATATATATATATATATGACTGTTATTTCTTCCTCTGTCATTATTTCCTTTACAAAAATGTAGTGATCTTTTCATCTCTCTTAATCAATCTTGGCTTAAAATCTGCTTTGTCTCCAAGTAGAATAGCCACCCCTTTTTTCTGAGTTCCTGCTGCATAGAGTATGATTTTCTATCCTGTAACTTTCAGTCATGAATTTCTTTTTAAACGTGTTTTTTTATGCAGCACATTTTTGGATCTTGCGCCTTAATCCACTGTCAGTCTCTTTCCTTTGACTAGGGATTTAAAACCATTTACAATGATGATTATAACTGATATGTATTGACCTATAACTGATATGGTATTTTCCTGTTATTGGTTCTGTGTTTTCCCCCCTCTGTTTAATTACTTGCCTTTCCTGATAGACTCATTCTTTGGGAGTTCATGAGTTGTGGTCCTTGTCATCTCCTTCCAGAATGTCCTTCAGAACATTTTGGAGTGCTGATTTGGTGATTATAAATTTCTTACAGTGCTCTTTATCATAGAAATATCTTATTTCTCCATTACTATTGAAAGATAGTTTTGTAGGGTACATCAATCTAGTCTGGAAGTTTTTTGTTTTGTTTTGTTTTGTTTTTATAGAGCTTGAAATATTTCACCCCAAGCTCTCCTTGACTTGATGGGTCTGTGTTGAGAAGTGTACTGTGATTCTGGCGAGCTTTCCATTATAGATGATTTGCTTCTTTTCTCTAACAGCTTTTAATATTCTGTTCTTATGGTGAATTTCTGGAATCCTATTATATTCTTTGGTATAGTGTTTTTCTTTTTTTTCTGATTGTAGCTATTTGAAGTTCTATATTCCTCGCTTATCTATCTATATGACAAATTCTTTTTACATGCTTGGGAAATTTTCTGCCATTACTTCTGTGAACAGGTTTTTTTTAATGTCATCTGCACTATCTCCTGCTTTTGCATTGACTCTAATCCATCTTATGCCATTCTGCTTTCAATCATTTAGCAGGAGCTAAATGATTTTTTTAATGTCATCTGCACTATCTCCTGCTTTTTCATTGACTCCAATCCATCTTATGTCATTCTGCTTTCAATCATTTAGCAGCTAGTGGATGGATTTTTTATGGTTCCTTGCCATATTTTCTTTTCATTCTCACTAACCAGAATTCTATCTTCTATAATTTATACTCTGTCTTCACATTGGTTCAGTCTACTGGATGTACTTTCAATGAAATTTTTAACCTCCTGGATATCTGTTTGAATTTGTTGCATGGATTCCATTTTTTTCATGTGTTGTGTGCCTATGTTTTTCATCATTTTCCTAAGTGCCTCTACTTTTAAAAATCCCTATCTGCTGCACAGGTCACTAACCATTTCCTGTGTTATAGTCTTCATTTCTGTAGTTATCTGCAAAATTATTTCTGATTTATTTTTTCCTAGAGCCTCATTTATCTGCTTTGTTAGATCCTTTGTTACCACTTCAGAGAGCCCAGGTTGGTGGCTTTTGAATTGTTCCACCTCATTCCCCTGGGTTTGTCTTTGGTGAGCTGGAAGTCTGAGGTTACATTTTGCTTCCATTTTCCTTTCTTTTTCCCAGGGGGAAAATTTTTTAAAAGGTTGATGGGAAAAATAAGAAATAATAGACGAGAAAGAGATTAGAAGCAAGGCTGGTGGACAAAGGAAGATTACACAAACTTTCAGAAACTGGTGGAGAATATAGGAGAGAAAGAGGGAAAGAAGAAATAAAAATGAGAACAGAAAAACAACAAAAAAACTAAAAATAATATCCACAGTGACATATATTTAAAAAAAAAAAAAAGGAAAAGGAGAAAACAGTGTCCACTTCAGGGCATGTCTCTGCTGTCACTAGTAGACCGAGTGGACAGACATAGCCCAGATCCATGTTGATTCATCCTAACAAGTCAGTTGTAGATTTACAAAAAAGGTAATGGATAGCTTCAGTAACCCAGTACCTTTGGTTCTAAGGAAGCTTAGGCTGGTTTCTAGCTGTGAGGTTGGAACCCAATTTGTTCAGCCTACTATACTCCATCTGTGTCCTGCTGGCTTGAACTTGGCTCCTGGAGCTTCTGCCAATTTGAACTCAGTTCCATTTCACCGTGACACTGGGGGCCACTAGATGAGGCCAGTCTGCAGCTTCTCTGAGTTCTGAGCTCAGTTGGCCCCTCTCCAAGATGACTACCAGCCAATTGCTCTCTCCTGAGGGAAGTCTAAACTCAATTTACTATCCACTGCAATCTGCAGCATCTACTTCCTTGTTCCACTGATGTGTTTCTCTGTGGAGGCTTCTAGGGTCACCAGCAGTTACTGTGCATCTGCAGGTCTGAGCTGCCCTCCCACCCAGTGAGTCAGGGCTCAGAAAGGAAGTGCCACTTGACCCCCTCCTTCTTCAATGTTGAAGTCTCTCCTCACTTTCCCTGTGTACTTCAGTTCTCACTTCAGATCCTTGGTGGGTCCAGGAAATCCACTTTACTCCTTCTTTTTCTCACATTGCTGCATTCCAGTGCCTGGACACCAAGTATCAGTGAGGCTATTTCTCTGCTATTCAGCACCCCGCAATCTTCCAGGAAGTCATTTTCTTCTAATCTTATATTCTATACAACAGCTTTTTGAAAACCACAATTGCAATTATTATAATATATAAATTGGTTTTATTTGAGATCATGATACAGATATTGTCCTTTCAATGACAGATTCTTCATAAGCATAATTTAGTAGCTATTTACCTGCCAGAAGCTGTTTCTCTGCAAGTTTTGAAAGTCCCTGCATCTCCCTATATGGCCAGTTAGTCCTGTTCTGCTCTTTCAACCACCTCAGCTACCAGGACCTAATTCCAGCAGGGGTTAGTGGCTCCTTGATACAAGAGACCCCATAGGACCAGGTCTGTATTCAGAAGGCCAGGGTGCTGAGTCACACAAGCCTGTCACAGAGCTGAGCCAGTCTTTAATCTCTAGCTTTAGTTTCCCTTTGAAATGGAGATAACAATAACCAGCTGCCAGGTAAAATGAGATGCTGGCTCAGAGGCTGCTGTGAAAACTGCCTGGAGTTGTTCAAATCTTGATGTATTGGAATCATCAGAACATTTCAGAAGCCAGCAACAGGAAATCCAGCTCAACAAAACTTAAACCATAAAGGGAATTTATTGGCTCACAGAATTGCCAAGTCCAGATGCAGTGGCCCGGTAGGACCCAGAGCCTGAAAGATGTGGCCAAAGGTACTGACTGTGGTACAGTCAGAGATCTGTGGTCAGTCTTCCCAGCCCCCAGTCTCATCCCAGCCATGGTCATTCTCTTCTTTCACTGCAACATGACCACACCCTATGGTGTTCCTACGTAACCATAACCTGGGAGGAGGCCAACTTCAGTGACCTTACCTGGTGACTCAGTATACCATGTATGGCCTAAGCCCAGGGTGTGTTATGGTTCTACGGCCTCAGTTGAGAGGTGTCACAGTGGAACGAGCAGGCTGATGCTGCTTGGGACAGCCGGACCAGGCAAGGATTGGTGCTAGGTAGGAGAGAGCAGAGAGCAGAAGAGGAGATAGCTGAGCCCTACAGCTCGGAGCCACTCTGTGTGTTCTCAGCAGCCTGGGCCCTGGCTTTGACAGACTAGGAAGAAAGCACATGTGGTTAATGTTTCTCCTACCAGCCCCTCAGGCTGAGGCGAGGAGAGGCAGGCTCTTCCCACAGATCTCCCGCAGCGCAGTGCGTCCTGCTATCTGCTCTTTGGTTTGCTCTTGGTCCCTGCCCTGAAGGCTCACACACCACCTGATACGAGGTCAGGCCAAACAGTGCAGGCAGGTGTGTGCACACAAGGCAGGGCACCCGCTGCCTCTCCCTGGGTGAGAAACAGAGCTCAGTACCCCCGGGCACTACAAGTAGGGTGTTGAATGGGACGGACAGTGGGGAACAGGGAACTGAGGCCTTTCTGGGAGGTGAGAGGGCTGCAGATTCGAACGAAAAATGGAGCATGAGAAAACAAGACTCCAAGGAGGAAGACTGAGGCACCATGGGCAGATGAAAGCAGCAGCCTATGAGTAGATGCAGGAACAGGGCAAAAGACACGGCAGCAGACATCTGCCGCACAAGGAACACAGGAGGGAATCTGGCATTGAGGGAAGGGCAGAACATGCACAGGGGTGCTTGGAGTCCTCTTCTTCACAAAGGCCTCCAAGGCCCAGCCTGCTGTGCACAAGGAATGAAGGAGGGGAAGCACCTCTGCCAGCAAGTGCCAAGGAAGCTCTAAGGAAACCTGCCAGGTGAGGTGTGTATGTGCTCTTGTATATCCTGTGCCCAAGACAGTGCCCAGCATTTGGGCTCCCAGGGAAGAAAGTTGGCATTCAGAAGCTAGAACTGGGAATCCTAGTCGGAGGGGAAGTTTCAGGAAGGAGAGGAGATAGTTAGGGTCTGAGAAGAGCTACACTAGCTGCAGCACTCACCTAGACCCAGACAATGTAGCATCTCCTAAAGAGAAAGGTGGAGACTTAGCTGTAAAGGAATAGGCAGCCAAGACGGAAGCACCGCTGAATTAAAGCACCACCACTAATCACGCTGCCCATGGCTGAGAACTGAGGCCAGTCCACTCCTCACCATGGCTCCATAAAGAGTTCAAATGACTTGTCTGAGGTCACACAGCTAGCAAATTGACAGTGCCGAACTACAGCAAGAGGACAGCACTGCCGCCCCCACCCCTCACCGCTCCTTACAGACCATGAAGTTCAATGAGATCCAGTTCCTGCTGGGAGGAAGTATACAAGGTCTCTGACCTACAGTCCTGGGTGCTGATTTCCTTCTTTTAAACTGGGATAGGATGTGGGGTCTGGATCCTGGTAGCCAACTCCATTGCACCCTTGGTCATTCTCAGTTTACCTGGTAGTATAATAAATTAGTGAAGCTTTCTGAGCTTCAGACTTTTTTATGGACTGTTGGGGATAAAGCAGGCCCTGAGGAATTCTAGGAAGTAAAGAAGAGGTCCTCTTTACCCAGTATAATTATGCCCCTCCTCCTGGAGTGGCCAGCCTTCTACATTAGAGGCCAGGAAAGTGTCACTGTGAGAAAGGAGGAAACTGCATAATGAAAACATAGCGTGGAAAATGACTTTGAATATCATGGAGAAAATACCTAGAAACGTTCAAAGCCATTGAACTTAGTAATTACACTGCTGCAATTAGTCTGAATGCAAAGGACTTCTTACAAAAAAATGTATTCATCAAGTCATTATTTGTCAAAGATGAGTTACAGACATCCTCACTGTTCAACACAAGCAGATGGTTTTAATATCTCCTGGTTGCCCATTCAAGAGATGGTAAAGAAGAATGGGCAAGAAGGGTGCAGAAGAATAGAAGGATGCAGATTGTAAAATGAGTAGTAATGGTACCCTCTGTTTTTTAAAGTCATGTTTTGGGGAAAGAATTAGAAAAAGCAGATAATTCAACAAAGTTTAAATCATGATACGGAATGATAGGTGAATTCAACACATGCTTATTTTACTTTCTCAGTAGAATTAAAACAAATTATTTTTGAAAGAGTATCACACAGAGATCATCAAGGATGTAAAAACAAGCACCTTGGCTGAGAGACTGTGGTGTTCTGTTGGCTCAGCAATCTCAACATGGCCGGAGCCCCCACAGCTTGAGAGGCACTCAGAAAGGTCTGCTGAGTGCGCCAGACAGGTGGAAGCTGTGCTTCCAGGGGCAGTGGACTTTCACACCCCTATGCTGGCAGGGGGTGGGTGGGTGGGTGGGTGTGACCTGAATCCGTGTGGTGCAGAACAGATGGGGCTGGGCTGGGGCTCTCAGCTCAGGGAAAGGAGGCTGCAGCAGGAATAGATGTGGGAGGAGAACAGGGCAAGGCCTGTGGGAAGTTCTCCTTTCCTGCCCAATCTGTGAGTGAGACCAGAACCCGGACCAGCACACCCAGGCCTTGGGGACGTCAGCACAGAAGACCATAGAAACCCCACTTCCTGGGCCTTACCCCTGGGCATCCCAGGGCAAAGGCAGAGCTACTGGTGGGGGTATGACACCCTGGGACTGTGGTGCCTTTCCTCTGCCACACAGCATTTTATCTGATAGAGAGGCTAGAGGCCAAAAGGTGTGGAAGGAAGGGTGGCTGGGAAAGGAGGCATGGAGGAGGTACTGCCGGAAACCCATGTTGGAGGGATAGGAAGCACAGAGGGAAAAGCCATCTCAGTTCTATTTCTTGAAGGAGACCTAGGAGACCTCCAGGGCCCCCAGGACACTTCCTTAAGCCAGATGTGATTCTAACAGCAGAGACTGTATCCCCAGAAGGGTGGAGAGAAGAACTGAGCATCAAAGTAGGGGAGACACCACGGTAGGGTTCTCACCTCTGAAGGGCCGTCCTGCTGGTGGACACTTGGCTTGCTTCACCCACGGGCTGTGGCTTGATTCCTTCTCAGAAAGGCCCTCAGAGCTGAAATTCTCTAACCAGGCTGTCTGAGTGTGCATCTGGATGCTGCCACTTCCTAGCATGTGGCTAACTGAGTTGGGTGATCTCTGTGTGCGTCAGTTTCTCCAAATGTAAGATGATATCAGGTTTGTTTTGAAGATTAAATGAAATAATATACCTGTATAAGCAAAGACTGATAGCAACATGTATTTGCCCAATAAAAACATACAAGTGTCCAGAGTGGCCAAGAAGGCAAGTAAGCTGTCCCATTGATGACAATGACAAAGAGATGGAGCTATGGCCCTCCAGCTAGGGGTCAGGAATCATCAACGAACTCCCTGACCTCCACACTTGCCAGGAGCCGGCTCTCAGGGAGCCAAGTGACCAGTGTTAAGGGGGTCATGTCGAAGCCTCCCTCACCAGCTGCTGCGGGAACAGGCAGGGCAGCTTGTTGACTAAGAGACCCATCAAGTCCACGGCCAGATACCAGTGAGAGCAGACAAGGCTGAGACTCTGGGACAAGCAGAGGCCTCTGGGGATGGGTTTTAACTGAGAGCAATGGCATGGAGTCGCTGGGAGCCACAAAGTCATCCTCAGGCATGGGGACCTCTTTGGAATTCATTTCCCCTTCATTCCATATAACAAACAATTTAAAGCCACACGGCCGAACTGACACAGAAGTTTCTTCCTCGGGAAGCTCGCAGCTGAACTGGAGGAAAGGCACAGAATGCAGCTCACTAACAACAGCGCCACCACCCACCGCAGCAACAGCAGCTGCTGGCCCTGGCCCTCTCCAGGTCCCAGGTCCCTGCGTGCCAATTGCCTTACACACACATTATAATTCCAACTACTGCTCCTCTAAGAGGGCCGTGTGCTTCCCTGGGGTGATGCCTGCTACCTAAAGGAACACAGCTGCTATGAGAGGAAGGCAGCCTCTTTGAAGGCGGCCATGTTATCCATGTGACCTGCGATGACAAAGACAGGAATACACTGTCTTTGCGCTCTCTTCCTCCCCATCACTCCTCAGTTTACACAATCTGCCCTGTACCCATATCATCAACTGGAAACAGTTTTGCCAAGGTCTTCAGTGCGAGACTTTGCAGCCCAAGCAGCTACTCAGGTCTTATCTTCCTTTCTCTGCAACCTGGGTAGCCTCCTCCTTCCTCGCAGAAACACTGTCTCTGTGTTTTAGGAACACTCCCCTCCCCTGGCTTATTCCCTCTGCTCTGACTCAGCCCTTGGGCCATCCCTGAGTTGCTGGGGCCACCGTGGGAGTCTCCCATCCTCCCCGGTTTAGCTGTCACATCTACGCTGGTTGCTGGACCTGTATAATCATCCGCTTCCTGCACATCTCACCTGCCACAGTCCAGACTATTTGAACTCAAAATCTCCACCTGCTACAGACCCTTCTGGGTGCCCTCTGTCAGGGGTGAGCATGCTGGCTGCACAGGCCAGGTCCTAGGAAAGGTCACCAGTGTCCCCTTCTCTTCCACATGGATGTCTTCTCCATCCTTTATTTCCTGGGCTTTTCTCTCCTTCTCCTCACCAACCCTGGCAGCAGTCCAGGCTTATATCACAACTCCTGGTACTCCTTCCACACACTTCCACACTCCTCTCTTCCCTGGCTGCCAGAGAGGCCAAGGGAGAAACAAATCAGCTCAGGTCCGCTGCCGCTCGAACAGCTCCCCATCCGTGCCCGGGTGCAGGCTTTCATTTTTAGCCTGCTTCTCCACATGCCAGCACCTTTCTCAAGATACACTGGACAGTCACCTCATCGGAAGCCTTCCTGATCTTCCAGGTGAGTTGGGGTCTGTCTGTCTTTTGTGCTCCTATAGGGGAGCTGTACACAGAAGCTCTCTATACCACTCCAGTGTCTCCTCGTCTCCCCACCCCAAGACCAGAGAAGTTTTGAAACCAGGGGCTGCTCTTATGTTTTTTTTTTT